>JBBJLR010140371.1:0-16367 GCA_037577145.1 Brachypetersius gabonensis | reverse complement strand
ATACATACATACATACATACACCATTATGTATATGCATACATATACATGTGTGTGTATGTATGTATATAATTATATCCACATTATAGTGTTGGATACAATGTAACACTAGTTATAGTACAAAAGCTTACATTATGAAGAAAGAAGAAAAATCAGTGCAACCAAAACAGATGAGCTGCTGGTCAAGGACATATTACACTGCAACACTAAGAGAAAATAAGTTCTCTACTATTTCCAGCCTATTTCTCCTAGACATAACTGAGCTCAGTTTAATATCAATATGAGCTTTTGATAATTTTCTTGCAGTTTTTAAATTCAGGCCTATAGAAAGAGTCTTCATCTAATCTCAGCCTGAATTTCAATTTAAGATCTCAAAAAGCTTCACTGATGCTTCGCTGATATCTTCACTATCTTCACTAAACCTTAAGATTCAAAAGAAAATGACTGGTTGTCTTATAAACAAGCCTGTACAACTTCTGAAATTTGTCTTAGTGGTCAAATTCAAGTGAACTACCATTTTATTTTTCTTTTGCTCCTTATTTCTCCTAAAGGGGGCTTCTGGACTCTCCAGAACAGGGCTATATAAAACATTTAAAGCTGCTTACCATCAAGCCAAAGACAGCAAGTTTGGAAGGAACAGGATGGTGAAAAGGTGCAAAAGATAAATAGTTAAAATGCTCTAGACACAAAAGGAAATTCTTAAAAAAAATTCAATTTCAGAAAAAATCTATTTAAACTAAGCAATATCTTTTTCTTTTCTACTTCAAAGTGGTTTTGAGCAGTAAGATCCTGATCATCGCATTTAGTAAAGCAGGTGTATTGTTTTGTTTAGAGAAAAAAAATATATTCACTATGTGATCAAAAAGTTTAAAATTACATTACAAGAAAATCACTGCACCAGTTTTTACTCTATTGCAGCCAGATGCCTGGACGAAAAGTTGAGTTCTAAGAGTCTTCAGTCGATTTTCCCTCTGATGGACCTCTCCTGCTGGTTGAAGAGACGCTGCTGCATTGCACTTGAGAGAGCCATTCACTTGTCAAAGAGGCAAAAGGGGGTAATCAATGAAGCTAGCTAATAAAGGGGTCTTTAGCTATTGCCATGGTGACTGTCACTTCAACAAGCTTCCATGCCGTGCCCCGAAAGGCACTGAGGAAGGCACTGGTTATGAGGGGATCGCCCTACAGGGAGCAGTTCAGAATTAGCAGATTCATGAGAGTGAGTCGATACCATTCATAAATTGAGGCAAAGGAAGTCACAAAAGGAGTATAAGAGTCTCAGGGCACTTCTTAGTCTGTGTTCTTCTCTGTTCTCACATTTTCATGAACATCATCAGTCACAAGACAAGTACAGATGAAAGACCTGGAAGTGTCCTTGATTCACAGATTCATGGATTTTATCAAGTACAAATCAGTATATATATATATATAATATATATGTCCAAACTCCCAAGCAGGGGAATCTGTACTTGAGGTATTTTGAAATGCCCTCAGGCACAAGTTATGGTGCACTGGGAATGTATTGATACTGACTCAGAGTTGGTGTTGTTTACACCTGTTTCACTCAGACAGACACTGAAAATAAATAAAACAGCACCTTGAATCCATTGCAGTCTAACAACCCTGAACCTGCTCTACATACTCTGCATGCATTATTAGAAACCCTTGCCAAAGTATAGTCTGGACTTTGTCATTATGCAGGTCAAATCAGATTTGCTTCTTAAAATCTGAATTTTAGACCCAATTTAAGTAACCAGTGACCAAATATGATAGACACATTGTTTGGATACACTGTTGTTGCAGACCAGGTCAACAGATATATTAACAAGCTAGCAGGCTCCAACAGTAATACTCCAACCTGACCTCATGACTTTTCATGGAGCTATCACGATACATAATGTAATCAATATATGTGCTGTCATCACGCTTTGGGGTTTTTTTTCATGCTAGGACAACGCTTCACTTCCCTATGTATTTTAATGCTCATTGCGTAACACAGTCAGTATCTGCGCTAACTGGTGACTGTTAGGGTTAGAGTTTGGGACTTTCCCAGTCTCACGGCACTTCAACATGTTTCATCCGCTTTGCAAACAAACTACTGTTCTTAAATTTTATTTTTATTATTCTATTCATATATATGGCCAACACTCGTCTTATGCTCACCCCCTTCCTCATTTGTAACCCCATTGAAATGAATGCAGTTTCAGAAGAAGATACTTTCACTCTTGGCATTTATCAGACGCTTTCATCCAAAGTGACTTCCATTCCTTAACTACAGTCTCCCTGGAGCAACTTGGGGTTAAGGGTCTTGCTCAGGGACCCAGTGGTGGTTCACTGAAGGTAGGATTCAAACCCATGACCTCTTGGTTCAGAGGCAAGTATCCTACCACTAGGCCAACACCTCTTTCAGTCTCCATACAGTGACCAAACCATATGAAACTTCGTAAGAGACCTCAGGCGACGTCCCCATGGACACACCTGTTTAAAGGGTCAGACGACTGCTGCATTTGAGCAAGCACAATTTGCATTTTCTCTGTGGAAATGCAGTCTAGTTTCTCTCCTACTGTCCCCAGTTACCGCTGATACTGGCGGTGTTACACACTGCGCATTAAAATTCACAGGGTAGTGAAGCATTGTCCTAGCATGGAAAAAAGGCATCATGATTTCAGCACGTATTTTGATCACATTGTATATTGAGAGGGCGTCACGAAAACTGGATGTTCAAAAAAAAAAAAGGATGTTCAAATCTTGACTGAAAGTCACTGTTAAACTATAAAATGCATTTTTTTGTCTCATCAGAAGTAAATCATCTTCTAATTTGAAGATTACTGAAGTCTGACTTGTTTCTCTTAACCACCCTTTTAGATAAATTAGGGACAAAAGAAAAAAAAACACTTAAGACAGAATGTTATGTCCCAGGACTGGCTCAGAACAGATTTCTAAATGATGTGCACAACCAAACATAGACCTCTAGTGAGAAACAGACCGCCATACACAGATTATAGAATATTTATAAAAGTTTATATATACAAAAACCAAACGACACAGGTTGGGTCTGCTGGCGACACCAAAGGAATGTGATGAATATAATTGGGTTTCATAGGTCTGGAGGCGGGATCTAAAGCATTGGTCCACCAAAGTGGCACGTCTTAGGTGATCACCCAGTCCAAGTCAGGGATCTCACAGGACTGTCCACAAGCTATAAAAGTAAAACAAAACACAAAAGACCTCAGACACAATGCAACGTGCCATGGCACATAACACCCCTCCCCCACCCCTTAAAATCTTAATCTGTAATAAAAACCCCACACATTAAACAGAACTTGAAAGTGCATCTGCAAACACATTTTCCAAACCTTTCTTATGCAGAATGTTGATATTAAAATTCTGCACGAACAGTGTCCACCGCATCAATCTTTGATTGTGGTTGTACATGTGCGAAAGGAAAACCAAAGGACTGTGGTCAGTATACGCACTAACAGGTTGTGAGCTAGACCTGATATAAACTTCAAAATGTTGGAGAGCCAGCAGCAAAGCAAGGGTTTCCTTTTCAATGGTAGAATACTGTAATTTATGGCTATTTCATTTTTTTGAGAAATAGCAAATGGGATGTTCGAAGGCTGGGTGAAATCAGGGGCGCCCAATACAGGAGAGCCAGACAACACATTTTTGATGCAGTCCAATGTGCACTGACATATGTTAGACCACATAAAAGGTTGCGACGGATTCAAACGCAGTAAGTGGAGCAACGATGCTTGAGAAATTACCACAAAATCCCCAGTAATGACCAGCAAGCCTCAGAAGATGGCGAAGCTCTCTACGGGTGCCAGAGACGGGACATTCATAATGGCCTGCACCTTAGCCTGGACTGGACCAACCTGCCCCTGCCAATCTTTCTTTTCGAGGAAAGTTACCGTGGCTTTGCCTAATTCACATTTTGCTTAGGTTAAGTGTCAGATTAGCCTGGACTAAGCCTCACAATGAGAGATCTCTGATAAAACCAGGTTAACCAGATGCTGGAAAGTATCAGGTGCATTTCGCATCCCGAAGGCCATCACAGATACCATGCGAAAAAATCTGCAGTTGCAAAGGAAAAAATCTCAGAGGCCCGCAGCATCAATGGTATCTGCCAATATACTTTCACTAAATCAAATTTACTCCCGAATTTGGCTGCCCCCATGTGATCCACACAATCGCCCATTCTAGACATTGGATAACTTGACTTTATGTAAATTGGTACAAAAACCAAAAGCGGCATTAGGCTTTGGGACTAAAATACAGGGAGAGCTCCAAGGACTTCAGCAGGTATGTCACTTAGACAGACATCTTCGCTTTTAGGGGTTTACTCAGTAAGCATGCTGTTTTTTTGGCTTTGCTCCAGCTACGTCAATGTCATGCTGCACCAGGGTCGTCTGAGTTGGCACGTCATTGAATAGCTCCGGATACAACTGAGTTAATTGGCACATCTTTCTTTTGCACCTCTGACAAATGCACTAATAAGGACGATCATTTTTGAAACATTTTGGAGTTATTAAGATGAGCAGTCTGCTGCGATTGATCCACTATAAATTCCTCCTTAGGACAGGGAGGCAGGAGGAGTGTTGTGGACGGTGACTCGTCAGGCGGAAAATGCTCATGGAAAAATTTCAGCATGTTAATGTGACATACTTGCTTCTTTCTCCTCCTACCTGGGGTGCAGATGACATAGGTTGTATCACTTCCCTGCTTGAAATGTGCGTGTTACAGACTGTATGTGTTGAGATGTGCGTGTTGAAGAAATCAAAGCCTGATTTGCGCACCAACATTCCTTGTACAAGCAATCCTTGAATTCGCTTACGTAATTTAAAATGTTGCGTTTAGGAGTAGGGTTGTTCTCTGACAACAATTTCTCTTTCAGAACCTTCAGCAGTCCTCGGACTGTTTGTCCAAAAACTAGTTCTGCGGGACTAAAACCAAGGGACTCCTGGACAACCTCACGTCCTTCATTTAACCGAGGAGCATAAGTTACTTCCATAAGAGGCGTTACTTTTCCACCAGCCAGATCATTACGTAGAATCATAGACACGCCTTTAACAGCGATCACACACCCCCATGCGTACCACTGCAGTAACAAGCTCTGTGTGTAAATGTACACTGTCTAATGGTATTCCCATTACTCCCATTTCTATGCCCTGTGCCACATGTGGGCTTGGCAAGAAGTATGATCAGACAAGGGTAACACTTCGGCTAATAACAAATACTGTGCAGCACCGGTGTCTCTCAGGATTTTAATAGCTTTGCCTGTAGTCCAGGAAGAAAAACTGTGCCCGTAAAAAGGAAAGGCTGACTCCTGGTCTAGACGGACATACAATTACCTACATGAAGCGCTATGTAAATGTATGTGATACAAACAGGGAAAAGATAGAGGGAACAATAGTATTTACACTAGAGGAGAACCTAATGGAAGATGGATGTATTTACAAAGACCAGAGTGAGTGATGAACTAACCTGATACACCTGTCAGGATAAAACAGTCTCTCGCAACCTCACAGGGAATGTTCTCTCTCTAAGTCTGCCGATCTCGGGTTCATAGGTCTGGGGGCGGGATCTGAAGCATTGGTCTACCAAAGTGATCAGCCAATCCAAGTCAGGGATCTCAAGGGACCACAAACTATAAAAGTAAAACAAAACACAAAAGACCACAGACACAATGCAACGTGCCACGGCACGTAACACAGAAGCCAATAAGAAAAACTAAATAGCTTCTAAGTTTTCTTCTCTTTAACAAATTACTGGATCTCAGAACTGTCTCAAGACTTTGGTAGTTGAGACTTGAATTTCAGATCTTGAGCAGGTTCATTTCTAAGAGAACCAAGTTTTCTTTTGGATCTAATGGTTCTCTCACAATTGTTTGAGACAAATACAGATGCAAGTGGTGAGAGAAAAGAAAGAGAATTTTAAGATCTTAAATTGGGATTAGAGGAATGCTTTATTGAAGAAGTGTAAGAAAATGGCGAAGATCTCATACTGAGGTACAACTTAACTTAGTTATGTCTAGGAGAAATAGGCTTTACTAAGAAGAGATCTCATTTAAAAAATGTCCTTTCCCCTGAGAAGCTTTATTTCTGTGTGTTTAAGCTATAGCATGTTAAAGCTCAGAGCCAACTTTCTTGTCTCTAGGTCAACAGGGCTGTCTACAAATTACCTGATCAAACTGAAATTCAGGAATATGATTTGAAATAACTTTCAAATGTTTCTTGAATCTGATTGGTAAAAGACCGATTTCATGTGGCTTTTGCTGTTCGGACTGCCAATACTCTGACCTTTTATCTTAGCCCTTCATCTATTGTCCATTTTTGACCACATAACCAATCCTGGCTGGATATTATCGGATGGTTGATCACTCTTAACCCCACCAGTGACAGATAATGTGTAAAGTCCAGCACCACTGCTATTCCTCATGTACTTGTACCAGTGTTGCTTGACCAATACCATGCTGGCAGCCCTGCTGTGCTGAAATTGGCCCACCACTCAAATAATATCTACTCAACAGTGGTCCTGTGGTCAGAAACTGACCTGTGTAAAACCCCAGCAACAGCACAGTTTCTGATACGCTCACAGCAGCAGCACACACACTATCATGCCAATATCATATTAGGGTCACTGCTGTGTGGAGAATGATGTGCCACCCAGATACTCTTTGGTCAACAGCAGTTGGAAATTGACCACTGATAAATGGGGTAGCAAAAGATGGGCCACAGTCTGTATGTACACATATAGTGGACCTAGGAATCTCTACCACCTATAGGTACACTTTTAACATGAGTTACACCTAGAACATGAGCAGCACGGACTTGTGCCCACTGTTTTGTGTTGATGCTCGAGGTGACAGATGTCATGCTGGGCTTTGTTTGATGTTCCTATGTCACATAGAAAAGTTATTGTCATTTAAAAACTAACTGTAATAATAACAACCACTGCTGGGGTTTTAAAATCGGTGTCACGAATGCCCATAAAGAACAAAAATGACCAAGTGTGTTTTATTTTAGGTCTTAGAAACAAACACATCTTTGAACTGGGGAGAACGTTCAGGACTGTCTCCTCCCACAAGTAGGAGGGGAAAACCCACAGGGGGAGGGCAGAGAGCGGCAGAGCAGCAACCAATAGAGCAGTAAACAACTAGAGTGTAGGAGAAGATTGGTTTTAGACTCATTCACTCCATTTTTATTTGTTGAGCTCTAAGGGTTTAGCACTACTGATCATAAAATCCTCACCATCCTTCATCCAAATGCATAACTCTTGCCCACCAAAGCTCTGGCTGTCACATGATACCATCGTGTGTTACATATTCATTGTCATCAGAGCTATGTGTTTTTCTAAATGACATCACTCGTTGTTGGGCCTGGAACTTCCATCTGTTTCTTGTCCACTGTGTCTTCCTGCCAGCGGCCATTTGGCATGGAATGGGCATGGGCCTCGCAGCCAGCGCCTCTGGACAGCCGCCCTGCCCCTACACGACCGATCCAAACTGCTATTGCAAGTCCAAGATTGATTGCGAGGCGATGAAGGCTAAATGGCTATTTAATAGTTGCGCTGAATGCATTATTCATCGAATGCTTTTAATGAAACATGAGCCAAGACTTGTGGGAGGAGTTTGGATGAAGTTGGAGTTGTTTGCTCTTTGCACGGCCCATTAGAGATCAGAACTAACCTTTGTGCTCTGAAAAATGCTGTTTCCTGATTTAGTTTGAGAACAAAGGGCCATTTGCATATAATTTTCTGTGCCTTTCTGACTTGGAAGCCTTTGGTTCCTTGCAAATGGTTGTGAAGAAATCCACAAAATCCATAAAACAGCACCTGAAGCACTTATTAATCCTGAGGACACACATACATTTCCAGCATGCCCCCCTGCCTCTGCCAGGTAGACAGATTCCACTAGAGGAACAGCTCCTTTAATCTGGTTGGACACTGAGACCGATAGGGAGCACAGCTGCAAATAAAACTTAATTTCCCTCTAAATGAATGCAGGGCTTCCAGGTGAAGTCTGAATCAGGGCTCCTCGATCGCCTGTTAGAGCTGAGGGGCTCTTCAAGACTCTCTCTGATCCAGATTTTAGCAATTACAACTGCAATAATAACAAATCAGCAGCATCAAAACTAAACCAGAACTAGAGTCAGACGGGACAGTTTAGGCCTAACAGGCTGAGCATGGTTATCAGTGGTACAATCAAAAGAAGCTCAAAGGACACTCTAGGGTAAATATATAGAATATATGGGAATACAAAAATCCCCCCCCTTTTCGCTGGGGTTACGTACCTATTTTTATAGTGTAAAGCCTAAATATGCCTCCAAATATGCTCCCAGAACACTTTTAATTTAATTTTTAACCCAGTTTAATGCATTACCCTTAAAGAAAATTTAATGGTAAACCTGTATTCAAATTTAAATAGCCAGTTGAGATATGCAACTCGAAAGGTTGCGGGACACAAGTATTGGGACACTGCCGGCGAGGCGAACGGTTTTTGGGGAATAGCCCCTGATCTACTTGGGCTGAAAATACAAATGAGGGCTCGTTGGAAAGGTCTCCTGGAGATTAATCTGTCTGCTTCGAAAAAAGTGCTGAAAACATCCAGAAAAAATATATTTATTTCCACAAAAAAGCAAACAAAGCTGGAGGATATTTTCAGTTTCCGCGTTATTGTGGGGATTTCCACGTAAAACTATGAATTCAGTTAAAAAATCTGCATGTGACTGAATCCGCGACTCCTGATCCGCGTTAAACTGGGGGATTACTTTGTATATATTATTTATATATATATTCCCTAGATATATCCTCATCTGGCAGTTGAGGATATGATGATTTTAATAGCATGTAATATTTTTATTAGTTTTATATAACACCTTACATGTATTATGTACTCAGTATTATCTATGCAGGACTTTCTGCATCAGCGGTTCTATCTATCCATCTATCTATCTACCTGTCTTTCAGTTGACTTTGAATAGCATATAATAGTTTTATTTAATATCTTATATTTGACACATCACAGCTTCATTATTGATATTTATTATTAGATTTTTAATCCCCATTGATGTAACGTTTGATTAAATAAATATTGTGAGCAAGTTGCTGTTGAAGTAGACTTTAAAACAGTATCACATTGTTGACATAGTCATGACAAGTGAGATACAGTAAAACAGAGCATACAGGTAGTATTATACGGAATCGTTTAAACTGTAAAGCATGACAGGAGAAGAATCACTGCTCTTTATGGAGGCAATTTGAGGATTTAGAAAGTCATCACATCAAAAAAACATATCAAGGGTGTCATCACACCTAGAAAAATCCAGTTTGTCTACATCAGTTCACATCATGTTATGATCAGTCAAGAATTCCAGTGCACCATCACAGACAGTCACCCATCCAGAGATCTCAGAGTGACCTTGGAAGTCAGCTGTCTGATTAATGCACATCCTCTTAGTGAACACTGCTCCTCTTTAATAAATGGGGTTGTAGGATTAATAGCTGCAGTCGTTTATCTGTACGATCTGAAGAGAGTAAAAAGGCCTTAAATATTTAAACGGCCGTTCAGTTAGTCTCGGTTTGACTCAAGATAACTGACGTGCTGCCAGCCTGGGAAGCCACATAAGCATTTATGGCACAAAAAAGAGCAGTGATGTAAACATTTTCCTCACACATGAGCCCCCTGAGAACTTCGCCTGCTGCTGCTATCATGCACACATACACACACACACACACACACACACACACACACACAAAACTCACACACGCTGCCCCAGCACCTCCCGCCTGCCATGTGGCAAACAGGGCATCTGAAGCAGTAACGCATGAAACACCTCGTGATCGAAAAACACAATTTTCTGTTGTTTATCTCTTTCTGCCATTGTCAGCAGCTGTTGCACCCTCTCTATGTAATGCATGGTTGGGCCTCTTCTCAGAAAGCGCCGGGTCTGCAGCAGCCCGTGGAACAGAGGAAGTGAATAGAGAGGTGTGGCACATTGATCTGTCAGCCGATCAATGCAGCAGCACCAACAGCAGCAGCATGGGGACTTGTTCAGTACAGCAGAGTAGGCCGCATTGACCTGCAAGGACACAGAGCAGGGCCTTCTGCAGATCTGACAGATGGAAAAGCAAGGCTGCTATCAGTGACTAATGGTTCGTCAGCAAAGTCAGCCATGGAAACCTTTCAAATTTCTCACTCTTAGCTCCTGAAACAAGAGAATTGAGTCCTGATACTGTATGTACGTAAAAGAGGAGATATTTTGTTATGACTTTTATGAGAAATAATTAGTGTGTCACCTTGTTTTAGTTTTCCAAACAGAACTACACACACTACACTACAGAACTACATATATATATAGAGCAAATTAACTTAACCACTGGAGGATAAGAGAATATAATTAGACAAATGGAACGAGACAATGATGGGGGTTCACTGACCCTGGCTATGTTTTTTAATATAAGCCAAGTGTGTTCAGAAACAAGCTTGGTATGTTTAAATTCAGGGTTATTGACTACTTTTAACTAATATTATCTTTTGTATCTGAGGCTATTCATACAACTTTCAGGGCTGTAATCCTGGATACCCAGGCCTAATGATAGCCCGGATATGGAATCAGGGACTCAAGTACCAGTAGATTTAAATCTGGATTCCTCCGCCAAAGAGGTAAAACTGGGTCTTGGTTGAAGCTTCCAGCGGGTAACTGATTCAAAACCAGAGATAAAATTATAGTTTTATAGTATAATAGTATAGAACTAATTGTTTGTAAATGGGGTTAGTATTGGAAATACTGGTTTCTCATGGGTCTGAAAAGCAACAGAGATCTATATTACATACCATGTTACGAAATGCTATCTGGATGGGTTAGTGCGTCATACAGTGACAAGTTTACAAACCAAGGTCAGAGAGAGAGAGAGAGAGAGATGGAGGGAGCAAGAGAGCAGGGAGGACTGTGTGAAATCAAAGGCACTGTATGATTTATTGAGCCTGCTGTGATTTTCAATCTACGTTTTAACACACTGTCCAATCTCCTGCCCACAGATTCCCCTCACCCTGCCCTCCACCTCCCCCCACCCTCAATTATCCTCCCTGGACTCCAGCATGGAGCAGTGCTCTTAAATTGGTCCCATTTGTTTCAATTAGCCACAGACACTGACCTCAGCGTAGCATTGCCTTGCAAAACGAGCAATAACAGCCACCAGAAGGGCCGCCAGTGCGAGAGTCTGCGAATGTCTTAAATCATCAGTATTTCTCTAAATGCAGAATACAATATTAGAGCCCAGCCAAGGGTAAAGCAACACGTTTCTTGAAATCTTTGCTGTTACGGATGAATTCGTGGTAAAAATGAGCAGGCAGAACCTTGGTAAAATATGTGAGTTAAATTATTTACTGTGCACACCGCCTTTCCTCAAGGTGGGCAATTATTTGGGGCAGTATCAGCCGCTTGCTGGTTCTCCTCACTATTCTTGACCCCCAGCAGTAATCTGAGTGGAGGACATGGCTGGGAAGGCTTGGGAGATTAGCATTAGCATTACATGTGCAAGCACGAAGCAAGCAGTCTAGCCTTGCACCGCCTTTAAAGCTATAGTCTGACATTTAAACAAACATAGGTTTTACCTGTTTTTAGATTACATTGGTCTATTTTGTAAATAGCATGCATGTAAAATGACCTTCTTAGAGGGTATGCTTTCCCACCAGAACATGCCCCCTCAGTCAGAATACATGACAAAATTTAGCTTCTTTCTGCAGTGAAACTGGAAAACAGGTTATAAAATAAGCAACTGTTGGTATAAATTAAATGAAGTTGGGATCAACAGTGATGCTTACAATATTCCAAAGAAATGAAGTAATGAAGTAATATGAAGAAATGAGGGGAGTCTAAAGACTTTTACAAAGAATTGTACACGTATGTTTTATATGAGTTCTTACCATAAGGTGGAAATAGTTCTGTGGATGTTGGGAATATTGTAGATTTACATATGGCATGATGGTAAATAATACATACAGTTGCGTATAATACTGTCAAGACTGGGCTTTGAATTTAAGGGAGATTTATTTTTTTAGTTTGTAGACCTGTTGGGTAGAGGGATGTTTGGATTATCGGGCTGGAGGTTCCATGTGTTGACCCTGGGGCTCGTGCTTGTCAGGGCTTGTCATAGTTTGTCTTGTATATTCTTTTATTATGTGTCCCTTACAACTATGTGGGAGGTAATTTTTTTGAATATAAAAAAATCTATATTATTAAAATATCAAAATGTTTTTATGTTTGTTATGGAAAAATGCAGAAAAACAGTTCTTAATGAATTTAGTCACTGTGGGAGAAGCCTTGCTGGCTGCCAGTTCGATTCAGAGACCTTGAAAGGCAGGACGTTTTCCTGCAAACCAGCGTGCTGCGAATTGCCGTGCTGTTCTGTCCTCTTTGAGTTCTCTGATTATTTTAGCAATAGTTGACTCTCTGCGTGTCACACAGCTCTCTCTAAACAAGAATCCTGTACAAGGGCGACATCAGACTTGTCTCGGCGCTGTCTACTCCGTTTCAACAAGCGTAACATCTGCCTCTATTTACAAGTTACACTACAAAAGGCACCCAAACTCAAAGGAGAGGGATACTCCTGAATACAAACGACAGGGTCCCACCTCGCATCAGCATTCAGCGGAGCGCGCCACCATTAGCTGTCAGCATTAAAAGTAGTCGGAATGACCTAAAGTCTCTAGGAGGGAAACACACTGACCCATTATGATGCCAAAAAGCACTTTATCTGCTCACTCACTATTAACCTTAAGAACCCTGAGCTAATTTTGTGTAATTTTTTTGTGTTTTACCAGGTTCCATTGGCATGAGACAGCCACATATGCAACATGTTATTTCCGGGAGACACTACCTCATTACCATCAATAAAAATGTAAGCACAAAGAAAATTGTCATACTTTTGCGAATTACACCGTTTTATGGTCAAAAATTACCTTAAGATACAAGATGCTTAGATAAAGGAGTTCCAACCACTCAGCATTCAGCACCACCAGTATACTGATCACTGCCTGATCATCTGGAATCATTGGTTTCTTCACTGGTTCAGGCCATAAACAGAAACAAAAATAGATTCTTTCTGGAAGCCTGGAGAACTGTTCCTCAAGACTATGTTAAAAAATACAAGAAAGTCTGGATCTTTGGAAGAAAAACATTAAGAAATGAGGCTCAAGACTTTGTACAGAACTGCGTTTGATTGATTTTTGCTTCTCTTGGAGGCCCAATGCACTAATCAGCTTGCACTGGTGTCATGCACAGATCAGACATGTGTATTTTGTACAAAATGAATGCATGAGCCTGATTAGGTGTGCCCAGTGAACAGCTCCTCTTCCACAAAAGTGTCAGAATTGGGCAAAGCGTGGGTGTATTTCAGTAATTTGTTGTGTCAGGGTTTCGGCCATTGTTTAAACCAGGCATATTTTTTTGGGTGTTGCTGAGAGACATCTTTTACAAGAATAACATTATTTTGAGAAATTGTAAGATACATTATTACCAATAGAATATTAATATTAGTCATATCTGCATATTCTAGAAATGTTTCAGTGGGAACTTCATTTATTACCTCTCTGTTCATTACTGAACGTTCCTGTTTTGTCTCAAGCTTAAGCTGCAGTTCTAGTTAATTAAATGTTAAATATAAGGGCATCAAAGCATGATTGCCCCGTCCCAGCAGGACTGATACTTCGACACCCTTTTTGTTTTCTTTTAATCCGTTTGTATTTTCAAACAATATTACTATTTGAAATCAACCAAAGTTGAGGTTGGAAAAGCTGAGTGTTATTTATTATTAATCTTTTTCGTTAGAATGTGTTACTAGTTTGTCTGTTAACTTGCAGTCTGAAGCTGGTGAAGTGGAGCAGCCCACCTGCTGTTACCTAACTGCCCCCCCTCCAGCAGACACCTGCTCACACAAACGTACACATACACACACACACACACACACACACACACACACACACACACTACACTGAACATACACTGGCTCATCTTCTCTGTGTGTCTCTCAGCACAGGAACTAAACTGAAAATCGATTCAAAGCACTCTGGAGAGGAAAAGGAAAACTCGTGGGATGTTTATGGAGAATAAAAATAGCAATATGATGTCATATTTTATAATATAGGGGCAAATTTAGGTTGGTTTTTGAGCTGCTGCTAAAAATTCAAATTTACACAGTTATTGTTTTTATTGCTATTGTTAGTATTATTGTTATTGTTGTTGTTCTACTTCTCCTTCTTTGTCTTTTTCTTCTTCTTCTTCTTCTTACTACATATATGGTACAATGCAGAAATCAGAAACCAGACCTTTTATTATTTTATTTCTAGTCAAGCTGACCAAAAGGTTTTCCAATTTCAGCATTAGAAAACAGTGCCCCCACCGCCCCTTTACCCCTTCATCCTCCTCGAATCTGTAGCTCTCTCTGACATCATGATACACAAGATACACACACACACCTCAGCCGCCTCATACATTTCTCTCTTATGTGCTGCTATGAATATCTGAGATTTCTGAGATCAAATGGAAGATACACCTGTAAAAGGGAAAAGAACGTCAGAAAAAAGTTTTCAAAACTAGGGTTCAAAAAACGAGTTAAAAACTGCTCCCCACGGATAAACAGCATTTAAAGCTTTCATCTTCGAGGAGAAAGTCAAGCTCCAGTCTTGCTTTAGATCTGAACAAATCTACAGGTGTTCCTGTCTAGCCCTGCAAGTCTCAGCAGGCGTCTTCAGAAGAAAACCGCAAGCAAATCTCCCAAAAACACTGGAAGCTGGAACAAAGGGTGGACAAAACAAACAGTGAAATATCTGATATTATATTTATTTATTTTTGAGGCTTCAGTGTTTCCTGAAACATATGGGTTTTTTTAAATAAAATTTTGCATGGTCTATAGTATATGTTCTACTATATCCTCCTGAGACCCGGCCCATTCATTTATGTCCTTTTGGTGGACATATTGTTTACCTTTATCTTCCTTACGTATTTGGAGATACTCCATCAAGCCCTTTATTATTCTCTAAAGGACTGCAGTGGCAAAATGTACATGAGGTGCACCCAAATGCAAGATGTTCCACTGCCTAACCAAAAAGAAAACATGCTTCCAGGATAATCACACCTAAAATCCCCAGCGGATGTGCTATGACTGTTGACCTCACTGTTGACCTAAAATACATGTTTCGTTGTCCTTACAAGCAACAGAAGAGCGATGCAGAAATTTATTGTTTGGATCAAATTGAACGTGTTCTTGGGTTAATATCATGTCCTGTTGTCCTCTTCAGTGGACATGCTGGGAAATTAAAATTAAAAATATATTAAAAGAAATTTTAATTTTAAGGTGTTTTTTTTTAGACCCAAATAGATAGGAAAACACACAAAAAGAAATTGCAAGATGCTTTTTCTCTTCAGTTCTCAGGAGGATATAACATGGTGTCATAAATATGACCCATATTTTTTAATTACTCACACACACATACATATATATACTGTGTACCATATACTGTATGTGTGTGTGCAAGTGGGACATATGGGACTGTGTATGTGTGTGTTTAGACAAGCATAGCCAGAAATGCATGAATACAGATGGTACTCTATAGTGTTCGCTCTGTCAGCTGCAGTGTCTGACACAGCCTCAGTGTGCAGGAATAACTCAGCGAAACGCATTTAGATTGAATATTACCTTTAACAGGTGGAGCAGCTGGACGTGAGATAAGGAGCTGCGAGAGTGCGGAGAACAAATAAAAACAGCACAGGCAATACAAACACAGTACAAAGAACACATAAAACAGCACAACATATAAAACAACACAAAATACCACAGTCAACACATAAAACAGCATAGAGAACACATAAAACAGCACAGAGAACACATAAAACAGCATAGAGACTATATGAAACCGCACAGAGAGCACTTTAAAACAGCACAGAGAACACAACAAGCACAGAGAACATAAAACAGCACAGAGAACACAATAAGCAGAGAGAACACAAACAGCACAGGGACCACAAACAGCCCAGAGAACAGAAAACAGCACACAGAACACATACACATACATCCTCTACCTTCTCCCATACTCCTCGCACTATAGGCAGAGGAGGTTTGCTTCTCTCAAGTTCATGGCGTTTCACAACCCTTGGTCTTTCCCAACTCAATGTTTCATGCTTTGAATTCCACTTTTCTTACTGTGACGCACCCATCTAAACTTCATTGTACTTTACCGCCCACCTGGTCCTTTAGGCAACTTCATTGATGATTTGGACGTCCTTCTGAGTTCATTTCCGGATGATGACTCGCCGCTCATCCTCCTTGGCGACTTCAATCTCCCAAGCGACAAGTTGCAGACCTGTGGACT
>JBBJLR010140355.1:5000-15440 GCA_037577145.1 Brachypetersius gabonensis | reverse complement strand
GTGTGTATTTGTGTGTGCGCTTGTGTATTTGTGTGTATGTGATTATGTATTTAAATGTGTGTTATATGTGTATTTGTGTGTGTATTTGTGTGTTTGTGTGTGTATGTGTTTATGTATTTATATGTGTGTTATATGTGTATTTGTACGTGTGTATTTGTGTGTGCGCTTGTGTATTTGTGTGTATGTGATTATGTATTTAAATGTGTGTTATATGTGTATTTGTACGTGTGTATTTGTGTGTATGTGATTATGTATTTAAATGTGTGTTATATGTGTATTTGTACGTGTGTATTTGTGTGTGTACTCCTGTTTCTACTCTATGAGAGCTGAGTTAAAATCCCATCATTAATCAAAATCACAGCTCTGCCCCCTAGTGCTTAAGGACATGGCGCCCTCTTGCGGTCAAACGTGATGCAACAATTACAATTATCCGCTGTTACAGACGGACCTTTGAACGCTTCGCAGCCTTTTACAGTAAAACATTTGTTCATATTTATTTCATTTAATCTCCTCAGTATGACAAAGATCAGGCAGTTTTGCACAGCACTGTGTGTTTATGTATTTTTAAACTCACTACTCATTTGTTTTTGTTATGCTAACAGGAATATAAGGGGAGGTTTTTGAGTTTACAGTAAATGAAGTCGTGGTTCAGCAGTCACGGCTTCAGTCCTTCACAGATTTTTTTTGTCCACGAAAACTCCCGCAAATTTGCAGAAATCTCAGAAACCTGCGCAGAAATCCATTTTGTTCATCCCAGTATATAATTTTTCATTTACTGTTTTTCAAAATTTAAGTGTAATCGCAATATAAACACCTTATATCAGAAATTAGAGAACACTATCAGAGACCTCCCAGTTATTGCTGTTAATCTGGCACCTGGTGAAAACTGGCTTAATTGGTTGATGAGCCCTGTTTATCTGGCAGCTCTCCTGGTTACTATGTGAAGATGACGACCCTCTCAGCCAGTGAGACAGAAGCTGGGCATTTAAAACTCTGTGATTTTGGGAATATTTAAGCTTTACAAGCACACAATTTCTAAATATTGAAATTAAGTATTCAGTACTTATTGCTAAGTATTGCTAAGCAATAAGTATAAAGTACTTATTGCTATTTTTATATTCCATTTGCAGTATTCTACTGTTCGGTTCTTTTAATTTGTATTGTATATCTTTATTCCTCTTGTTGCATTGAGCATGTAGAAGAATTTCCCTCGGGATGAATAAAGTTCTTTCTTATTTTATCTTATTAAGTGTCTTGTTCTATATATATATACATATATGGAGAACAAGACACTTAATAGCAGTAAGTACTACTACTAAGAAAAAGTAATAAAATCTGGACGATCCCCTGTTAGGGTGGTGTGGTAAAGGTGGGAACTTGGTAAACTGAGGTTTTATTTACTGAGTGCTGATGTTTAATTGGTGACCATTTTTATTAAAGTCATCGAATTTATGAAGCTCTCCAGCCCAAAATTATTATCAAAAATATACAGAACATTGTGGAACACAGACAGTTCCATTTCACTCCCAGCCTCAAAATGGGAAATAGATTTGTCGGCTAAACTAGATCCGAATATCTGGGCACAAATACGCTTAAACACTTTCAGAATGACAAAAAACACCAATTTACAACTTATACAGTGTAAACCCCTACATAGAACACATTATACAGGACAATGAATGTTCAACATCTGCTCTCACTGCACAGGTAACACACCAAATGACTCCTGTTAGGAGGTTCTGGCAGAAGGTAGTTGAAGACTTATTATGTTTAGAGATGAATATTTCTGCTCCGCAGACACTATGTGTGTTAGGAGACTTCAGCGGTGTTGATCTGGAAGGGAACCCAGCACTTCTGGTCCTCACTGCCCTGTGCATCGCCAAAAAAACTGTTCTCTTGAAATCCAAGATCAATCCTAATATCAATCAGTTTGGTGTTGGATCATATCAGTATACTGCCCTCCAAAGCCAAAGTGCCGTAACTACATATTTGGTCAAAACTGACTTTAGACCACAAATGGGGTTTAGGACTCTCTTTTATCCTGTGAGAAAATATCCTGGTTCAAAGTTGTCCCGTTTCAGAGAAATGATGGTGTCAAAATTGCGGTAACTGCAAAATCTGTACTATTACTAAAGTTTTAAAGCCATTTTCTCAGTTTCAGCTTCGGTGTAGTTACTGCACTTTGTAGGGTAGTGTAGAGTAAATGTCTGCCTCCTCCAGTGAACAATAGTCATATTTGAACTCTCTCTTGTCTCCTGTAATTGAACTGTTAACATAGTGGCGGAGGGGGGATCTTTTGTGCACCAGAGGGGCTGCGGACGCCTGGTGGTCCCGTGGGACTGGGGGTTTGTGGTTGCCAGTGCAGGGTGGCTGTGGGTCGGTCCTGACATTGCGGGGGCCCCCCAGATTTTAATTGCACTTTATTTTCATACAGAACACTCACGGTGGGCCATACATAAGTTGTCAGGATATGTAAGAACACACCATTCAAGTAAGGCAAATGTGTGTTGACCTTCACAAGTCAGGCAATGGCTACAAGAAAATAGCCACTCGTCTGCACCTGCGCCTGCCCATATCTACTGTCAGAGGAATCATTAAGAAGTTTAAAACAACTGGAACAGTGGGAAACAAGCCTGGACGAGGACGCAAGTTTATTTTGTCTCCACGCGCTGTGAGGAGGATGGTAAGAGAATTAAAAAGTTCTCCAAAGCTGACTGTTAAAGAATTGAAGAAGTCCCAAAGTGCTACCATCAGGTGCTATCTACAGGCCAACAAGCTGTTTGGGAGTCATGAATGGAAAAAACCTTTTCTCACTTACAATCATTTTGGGTCGCACTGTAGGGCCCAGTGTCAGAAAGCTGGTCGAGATCTTGGGTCTTCCAGCAGGACAATGAGCCCAAACATACTTAGAAAAGTACCCAGAAATGGATGGCAACAAAGCGCTGGAGAGTTCTGAAGCGGCCAGCATTGAGCCCAGATCTAAATCCCATTGAACACCAGTGGGAAAAGGTGCCCTTCCAATACGAAAGGCCTGGAGCAGTTTCCAAAATTCCAAAAGTGGTCCAAAATTCTGGGTGAGAGGCTTATTGATGTCCAAATGTCTCGCTTTTGGCTCTCAACAAACAATCTTTGGTTTGATCTTTGTCCTCTCCCCCAAATGTGGGTCAGACAAAGGGTCCCTTGCCGTCCCTGGCCTGACAGTTTATGGCTGTGGCTGTCACCTTTCGCACCTCTGCTCCAAAAAGAATGCTCCAACAGTCCTTTTGTGAGATCTTTATCCCCCCATAACAGGGCCATTGGAAAGAGCATGATAAGTAGTCACAAGTTACAAGTGATCCCTCTCCAAGCCATGGATGAGGCATATAACGACCTCTTCAGACCAGTCAGGACTGGATTCATCCTTACAGAAGACTCATTCCAAGATGCTTGGCAAGCAAAAACATTCTGTGATGTGTAGTAGGATGAGAACCTGTCACCAAATGACGTGGTTGATGCAATGTTCCATGAGATTAGGAACATTGCAAGGTTTTTGAGGTTTTTTTTTGTTTAAAGAGAACTTTCTTTGTGGTTCCTCACTCCGCTCTCTGAACCTGCAGTGAAAGTGTTAAGCTGAGCTGGACTGTGGGTTTGAGCTTTCCTCATAATCGGCTGAAGCGCTTTTCCGTGACAGTTCAACTTCCAGTCAGAAGAATGACCTGATAAACATCATTCCCAAAAGTGTGAATAATGACAGGCAACCTGAGCTGCGTCATGGGTTAGTTAGGTCGGCCGCGGAGGAATGTGTGTGTGTGTGTGTGTGTGTGAAAGTGAAAGTGCTGCGGCGGATACTGTAAGATGTTTTTGTGATCCGTCACTCCTGACTTTAACACAATAAACGAGGACTTCATTGGAAAAACTATTTAAATGCGAAATGTACTCTTTTCTTTCTTAGCTTTTGCTTTCATTACTTCTTTTTCTTTGTTCCTCTCGCTGTCTCCGCCCTTTTTTCTTCCTTTCTTTTTTTTTTTTAACTTTATTTCCTTTTTTGCTTTTTTCTTCTGTCTTACTTTTTCCTTTCCAATTCTTTTTTTCTTTTATTCTAATCCCTTGTCTTTCTTTAATTTCCTTTTCTTTCTTGCCTTATTTTCATTCTTACTTATCTCTGTTTGTCCTGATAGTAACCAGTTTGTGGTCTGTGTGCTGGTTCGATGGTTGTGATGTCACAGTGGCTCAGGGTCCGGCCGAACACTTTCCTGCTAGTGGCACCACTGAGGTACTCTTGAGCATGATATCGTCCCCACACTCTGCTCCCCTGGAGCTGTGATCCTGGCTGCCCACTGCTTCACTTGGTGAATGGGTTAAATACAGAAAAAAAATTCCCTGTGTGCTGCGGCGTGTTCACATATGACAAATGGACACTTTCCCTTTCATTCACTCAGCTATTCAGAAATTCACTCACCCATTCACTTACTGATTCATTCACTCCATTCTTTTTTGTTAGTCAATAATGTATTAATTCACTCCTACAGTCAGCTATCCATTCACTGACAAACACTTATCCAACCCTTGATTCACTCTCTCACTCACTTTGTAAACTACTTAGAATTCCATCTAAATAGAATACCAACGACAATAAACCGCATTATACTCCTCCGAATGATTAAACCGGTTTGGTCTGATCTGACTTCATGTGCGACGCTGCACATGCCTGGAGAACCTGAATTCTGCAGCTCCTACCTATATGCAAATTAGTCATATGTACACACACACACACACAAAATATGTGTGCATACATGTGAGGAAGAATTGTCAGGGTTTGTGATGCATTTGAGAATAATAGTCACGAGCCCCCAGAACAAGACAGGGTTAGGCAAGACTTCCACAGAAGGTGGATATCGTTTGGAGCTCTGCCCCCACCCGGACAGTATATAAATGCAGTGGGAATGATGGAGCATCATCAGCAGGAGAACCTCAAGAAGGCCTCCATAGAGCTCGCTCCCTCTTACTGCCATCAGAGAACAGACAAGTAAGTTTGTATAAACCTGAGGGTTAATCCCAGCCACACTGAGTTCTTAACGCTCTAAACCACGCTTTTCTCTTTTCAGTGCAGTTCACCGTACTGACGTTTCTGCTGGTGACCGCGGCGTGGACCGTCTCCTCCATGCCACTATTCTGCCAGAACACAAAGAGACAGATCGACAACATCCTGAACTCACTGCAGACCATCAGGAGAACGGTGGACGGGACGAACGGAGCCGAAATCAAGCTGCCGAAACCAGGCCTGTTCACCGCGGATCAAGTGGTAGGAGCTCATTTCCAGTCCATGCTCACACCTTTCAAATGGAATCCCTTCCATTCAAGATTTCCATCCACGCCAAAAATCTTACTCACGCTTATCTTCTCGTCTTGATTACTTTAACGCTCTTTTCAATGGTTCCCCTGCAAAAGAAACATTGCTGGGCTTCAGTCTGTGCAAAACTCTGCTATTATTGTTCTCACCTTTACCAAGAAGTCTGAACTTCTCCCTCAACTTCTCAGCAAACTTCACCTCCTTCCATACTCAGTTTAAGATACTTCTCACTACTCTCTCGTTCTGGCCTGCAATGAACTACCTTCCTTACTTCTATGCTTCTTTACCTTCGTCCCCAAATTTCAACTCTTCAGTGAGTGGTAGATGTTTTAGGGTTGTGGCCTCTTGAACTGTGGAAGTCCTTCCCTTCCTTCCTTCTTTTAAAACCCAATTAAAGCCATCTTTTCTCTCAATGCTCCTTGATTCTGCTCGATTATATCTTCCTTGCTACTGCATTCTGTTTTGGTCTGGTTAAAGTCTGTTAGCCAGTGTTCTGTCTGAACAATTTATAAAATGACCTTGAGATTGAAAATACTATTAAGTGCACTAACGGACATTTAACCACTATTAGTGTTACTACTAATTCACTTAACTGTTATTTATCTATAGCAGTAACACCTCCTATAGATTTTTTATGCAGTTTTAAATTGGATTTATTGGACTTATTTATTTTTTATATTGTTCTTGTCTTTGTTTATCGGTGTATTTGTAACGTTGGCAATTCCCTAATTCTAATATGAAGTGAAACGATTATTTCTTTTCATTTTAAACCTAAATGTTGTTGAGGAACATCCCTATCACGAGACCTGTTGGTCATTAACTGTAGGGGAAAAAAAGCCCAAAAAAAACCCACACGGTTATTGGGGATTGAGATGTTCTGGTCTCATTCTTCTCCTCTACTTCCATTACAGTGTGGTCTCGCACAGAAACTGACCAACTACCAGGCCTGTGAGCTCGACCTCTCCACTGATATCAAGCTGAAGGTCAACTACACCAAAGTGGAAACCAAGGGCTTGGTGGACAATGTGCAGGTAAGGAGGCTGAAGGAAAAACTCAGCTTTGAGGAGCAATTATCCTGGTGCATTATTATTTAATGTCTCTACTGTGTGTGTTTTTTATATGGTACCGTTATATTGAAGCTTTTATTCTACAGATTATGCTCCTACTATTCTTGTTGCACTTTGCTGATATAATGCAAATTTCCCACCAGTGAGACTAATAATGTGTTCTCATTTTTTTTATGAAGCTGATGATAAAAATGTGCTTTTTTTTTGGCAGATGAACTCCAAGAGCTGCGTCCTGTCACCTCCCACCTGTCCTACAAACCTGAACCTCTCTCTGTGGAACAAGGCTCAGGACCTGCTGGACTCGTGGTATCAGGACGTGGCCGAGATCTCGAACGCCCTTCAGAGTGTGTGCCCCAACCTCACCGGAAACTCCCTGCAGCTGTAATTATAATCAGTACCAGAAGTTGTCATTTACTTTCCAATAATGGCAGTATTTGCTATTTATTCTGAATCTGTCTCTGTGTTGGTGCTTGTATTGTTTCAATGTTCAGCAACATTTTTTTAATAATGTTTAGTTTTGTAAAATGGCACAACGAAGACTTTTATATCGAGAGAACGTATGAATTTATTTATTGCAACAATAGTGCTGACAGTTTAAACGGGGTCATGAAGACTGATGTTAAAATAAAGAGTTTTAAATGAACTGTAATTAGTTTATTTCCATTCCATGAAGCCCCCCCCCATTTATTCTTCACCAATGAAACAGCAATTAAGTGACAATAAGAGTAAAATACATTAATAACAAAATACTACAAAAGTCACTTCCTTCATTTTCAAAAATCAATAAAAGAAAATGCAAAAAGAACATGAACATTGACTTTTTTCTTTGTAACTTGCCTATTTTTAATTGTTTAATTGTTTTTTAATTTTTGCACACTGGATAGAAAACAAAAGAAACATCTGGAATGAAGGAGTAGAATGGCTGCAAAAAGGGAGAACAAACAATAAATGAAAAGACTTCATCCATCTCCTTTTTTGCAAAAGCTACGTCCTACCTTCTCTCTCTCTCTCTGGCTTTACTTTCCCTTTCCACAAATCCCACTAGAGTGTAAATAAGAGGGGAAAATGACTCTACAGGAAATCTTGAGAACTAACTGGAGGCACCACCAGAGCTCTAGAAGCAGACGAGAAAAACATGAACAATATCAATAACAGTAACTTGATGCAATATTAATAAAGATACTGACTGTTGTGCAAGTTGAAGACAGTTAACAGTTTTATCTTCATAAGTAATAAAAATGAAAAAACGATCAAAAGAAATGCACGGCGGTGCTTCTAGCTGCTGGCTGAGCGGCTCTCAAGCAGCAACATGCCTGGCCAGTCTGGGCTTGACCTCCCAAAAACAGCTTCTCTTCCAGCCTGAGAAAGGCAGGCATTGATGACGGAACAACACAAAGGATTTGCCGTCATGCGTTAGGTAACACCCTGATGCCTCTGACACATCATTTGTCTTTGGGAAACTCCGCCTTGACCTTTAGAGTGCTGCAGGATTTATCATCACCTGCAGACATGAACCATCCATTAGACCAGTGTGGGCCAGACTAATAATGCAGGAAGTGTTTACCTTTAGGACACATATCTAAAGGTCATGTTTGTAAAGTCTAGGACATATATGATATAGGGTAGCAGAGTTAAAGTTCTGAAGACGTATTTCAGGTTAGTGTATCTAAAATTGTAGGTCACGCATCTTAAATTTTTTCATCACGTATATAAAGTTTAGGTTACATATACAAGGTTTAGATCGTATTTCTAAACTTCAGGTCACACATCTAGAGTTTTGGTCATTTTTCAAAAGATTTGGTTCAATTACCTGAAGATTTGGTCACATTTTTTAAGTTCTGGTCACGTATGTAATGTCGGTCAATTATTTTCGTAAAAATAAGCTAATTTCTCGTATTTTAAGGTTAGGTCACGCATCTATTTTTTAGGTAGCTCCGATCACGTTTCTAAAGATTGGGTGACGTACCTAAAGTTTCGGTCACGTATTTATATTTGTGTCACATTATATCCAGTGGGACAGTGACCAGCAGAATTAAGAACTAAAACTAAGAAAGCCTGTGTTCTTTGTCCAAAACTGCATAAAGGCATGAGAAATTAGACAAACGAAAGTTTGTTACAAGAGAATGCATACAAAACGTAGTCTGTAGTGTGAACTGAACTGTTAAAATAATTTTGAACTGATTCAAAACTCCAAATAATAAAACACCTAAAAAAATGCTAACTATGGCAACAATGAAATGATAAAGCTTCAGCAAGACACTCATCATCTATTCCAATATTCGAGCCTCTGTTGATCCTGGGGGGGGGGGGGCGCGCTGGGTCGTGTCTTCTTTGCAGATTGTTACAAAAAATTAAAACAAGTTTACCTATCCCAAAAAACCCTAAAACAAAAAAATAAACATAAGACATTACCGTTTTAATGTTTACTGTCAAATCGCCTGTGTTCCATATTGCCTTCAAGTGTCGCATTGGGTTCTTACTCTAGTGGATATCCTCGCCTGTTTACTGTAAATAATAATAATGCACATTTAAACAGAACATGCCTGATCTCAGCAACAGTCCAAAGGACTCTCTGAAAAGAAAACGGAACCGAAGATAAAGATCAAATGCAAAAGAAAACATGAAACCTGATCGTTCCCTTCACTCTTTACCTCTGATTGTCCAGGATCATTTCTTCCCTTCCTCTCTCCCTTTTTGCTTTTATACTCCTTTTGTGAACTTTTTGCATTTTTTGTAACCTAATTGCTATTTCCCTCAGCGTTTCAACAGCAACTCCACTCACAATTATATTATACTCTCTCTTTCTCTCTCCTGCTCTCACTCGCTCTCATTTTCTCTCTACTCCCAGAAGATATTGGTGATGTCTGAGTCCAGACTGTAGATCCAGGCTAACAGGGGAGCGGAGATCAGAACAAACGGCCAGGACACGCCCCTCAGAGCCCGACGCATTTTCGCGAGCAGAGCCACAAAGGCGCCGCTCTCGCCGTGGTGATGGTGCAGCCTCGCTTCCTCCTCCTCCTGCTCCAGGTCGCTGCCGGGCTCGATGTAGTTCCTCGCCAAGAACTTCAACGCTTCATCCATCAGGATGACTGGCAGGGACATCTTCAGAACGGTCACCCACTGCGGCCAGGACAACGGGCGGATCTGGAAAATCACCTGCAAAGAATCCGAACCAGAAAACTTTACTGATCCCGGAGGAAACTGCTTATAGTTCACTGGAACGCTCGTGGTTTGGCAAGCATGGCCTGAAACAGTCGGTACGGTACCTAAATTTAAAAACTTCGGAAACTTCGAAGTACGGTTTGCCAGACTGTAGAAGAGAGAAGAGTACTAACATACTTCACTTAAACTTTAACCCTCAGAGCTCAGTGTGTATTAGTAAACTCTGACTTCAGTAAATATAACTGGTGTCTAGAACTGGTGTTTACCCTCAGAACTCAGCATCAGTAAATATTAACGGTTTATATTTTGTTTATTTGTGTGTGACGCCGTGTTTAAACACCAGTAGTGTTTTTATATTATTACATGACATCTGACATCTCAAGCCGGAGAACCAACACCGGTTCTAGACTGTTTTACACTGGTTATATTTAGTGAAATCAGAGTTTACTGATACACTCCGAGTTCTGAGGGTTCTAGACTGTTTTACACCGGTTATATTCACTGAAATGTACATTTACAGCATTTAGCGGACGCTTTTAGCCAAAACTAATTCCAATCCCTACCTACAGGGGGCAGTCTCCCTGGAGCAACTTGGGGTTAAGGGTCAGGAACCCAGTGGTGGAGCTGAAGGTAGGATGCGAACCCATGACCTCTTGGTCCAGAGGCAAGTATCCTACCCTCTAGGCCACACCCACCCTCAGAGTGTACTGTTACACTGAGTTCTGAGTGTTAATTACTGGTTTCGGGAGTTTAGAGACAAACTGCATTCAAACATTCCTGAAGATAATAATACATTAAAATAATTAGTCCTGTTAAATAAGCCCATAAGACACACTACAACAAAACCACAATGAATTTTAGCTCAAAGGTGTTTCTGTTCTC
>JBBJLR010140346.1:0-16371 GCA_037577145.1 Brachypetersius gabonensis | reverse complement strand
CTGGTGGTGCTGAATGCTGAGTGGGCGGAGCTCCTTTATCTAGGCTCCTTGTATCTTTAGACACATTGCAGCCTGTCAGTAAAACATTTGTTCTCATTTATTTAATCTATTCAATATGCTAAGGATAAGACAGCTTGACAGAAATAAAAGGACAGTAAAAACTGTGGGAAGTACCTTAATTTTGTAGATGTGTGTAGATGTGTTTGAATAGCACAACGTCACAGATATGTGTCACTGAATGGCTAATCAGAGGAAAGTGGGCTTGTAAACTTGCACAAGCTAAAACTTGGATAAACTTTGTGGGGGCTCACACTAGCCCCAGTTGCTTTGTGCCATACTATTATTCTTCGGTATTGATAGTAACCAGTCTTATGTAGTTCTTGAGTGTTGTCTCCTGTTGGTCCTGTGTTTTTATGTCTGCCCAAATTTTCAGCAATTAATAGACCAACGTCTTTTTGATGCCCTTTTTTATTAAATTGAACAGTTCTGTTGAGTTCTGTCCTCGGACACACTGTGCACAAATCCAACTAAACCATGAGCTTATTCGGACACTTACACCCTTACCCATGCGCTGATGGTTTTATAAAGTTCTTCAGGTTTCCCATCACACATCTCCCTATTTCTTTATTAGAGTCATGAGAAAGTCAGATGTAATCGTATATCATAGTGTCAGAAATCACACCTTCAGGTTTATTAAAGAATTTTATTTTGGTCAAACAACCCCAATAACTAGTCGTGCCTGTCTCTGTTGAATGTGATAAATGTAAACGTAGCAGTTAACCATCTTTTCTTTTCTTCTAACCTGTGCTGAAGAGTACAAAGACCTGAGACTGACCGGAGGGTTGGACCGCTGCTCAGGTAGAGTAGAGATCCATCGTAATGGATCATGGGGGACGGTGTGTGAAGACTCCTGGAGCAAAGATGAGGCTTCTATGGCCTGTGGCATGTTGAACTGTGGGAGTCCAGTCAAGATTACCTTCGATGAGCCCTTCCTCCATAAAAGTGGAACGCGCTGGTTTTACATTTGTGGCCACAAACCAACAAGTCTCTGGAATTGCAAGGAATTTGATGCAACCAACCATCACATCTGCAGAAGTGTAAAAGCTGCAGGACTGATTTGTAACAGTGAGTATTTTAATTTCCCCTTTTTGGAAATAGTGGAAGAGTTTGACTGTGTTATTCCCTGTTATTCCTATTCCTTTGCTAAACTAATAAACTTCTGCTTGTTGCAGACTCTCTTGGTCTACCTGTACCCACCAGTCCAGCAGAAACTACACCTGTGATAACAACATGTAAGTTCTGTCTGAAGATATTTCTAGACGAGTGACAAATACGTATGTTTTGCAACATTTACTAAAACAATGTTAAATGTAGGAGGGAATATGAATGCAGACTACTTCAAATCATCTGAAATTCAATGGAATGTCATTTTTTTTGGCATCTCTTATGTGTACGCTCATTTTCTTCGAAGTGCAAACACACACAGGAGCACCAAGTTCTTTTCAGTCCCTGCCGCTGCTGAGCTGCATCGTTCTGGCCGCAGCTCTTCTGATTGCACTCATCATAAACATCGTCCTGTGTAGCCTCTCTAAGAAGAGACAAGGTTGGTTTGGATTCATTCAGTGTGTCGTGTTCTGTTACTGTCTTGACCTTATTATTACGATGCATTAAAGAGGTTCAAGGAGTCTTTCTAAAAAGCATTATAGATGGCTATAGATAATTTTTCCCGTTATTATAGATTGCAGTATGGGCTTTTGATGTACAAGATACATCAATGGTATACAGTTGACGCCCTTGAAATTTGCAAGGGTTATGTTACGAGAGCACCCGTGAATTGTGAAAAACAATGAATTTGTGATGTAGTTTTTGCAGATTTTTAAAGTCTAAACCCTAAATATGCCCCCAATATGCTCCCAAACACTTTAATTTAATTTTAAACTCAACTAAATACTTAACCCTTAAAGAGAATGTGAGGATAAACCTGTATCCGTACTGTACAGTTTACACTGAACTCCTGCAGTGCTAGAATGTAAATAGCGATGTTACCCCTGTATAGACTGGACTGGAATTCATGCAGCACCATTTCTTTGGTATAAGCAGATAAAATAATAAATTAATTTAATTTACAGTAATAAAAGTACAGGCTTTAAGAAGTACAAAACGAAAAATATAAGAACAGTCAGCGAAATGGTGCAGGAATGCTGGACTGCAGCTGCATCAAAGGGCAGCAGCCAATCAGCAGCAAGGAGAAATGAATAATGCTCTCGGATTGGCTATTTTCAGACCTCCCGCCTCTGCGATTTCTGCGAATTTGCAGGGGTTTCCGCGAACAATCATTAGTTCAGCTAAACTAAACACTGAAGCCATGAACTCTGAGACTAAATGTATTACGACTAGTCGCATCATTTTAGAGAAATGTTTCCTATCATAAGTAATACTTTACTTTTTAAAAACCCTCCAAAAAGATGGACACAGTTTTGGAAAGACATTATTTGTTTTAAGGCCCCAGTTGATCATAGTGGGCTTAGTCTCCTTCTCTGTGTGTTTAAATCAGAACTGCAGAGGTTGTTTTCAACAATGAGGGCCAAAAATGTGTTTTCTGTCCCCCACAGCTCTGACGGTTCAGCAGAGACATCCCAACCTGCAGAGCCCGGCTGAGGTTGAGGAGAATAACTACAGAGACTCAGTCCACCTTGTGAAACTCACCAGTAATGAGAGCAACCCTAGCAGTCAGTGTGAATTTAAAATATTTGTAAAAAATGTCAAATTTGCTGTGTCCCTCACAAGACAGCGTTTTCTGAATTTGTGCCGATGGATTCCCCACAGCCCACATGATGGCGCCGCGGATGTGGACCCAGAGTAGCGTTGAGAGCAGTGACACGGACTACGAACCGAGCGACAGCATCGCTGACCCGACTTTTCCCTTGTCCACCTTCCGCAGTGAGTCTATATCAATACTTTAAAACCATCATTGTCTCTGTTATAATTTCTACATTCTATTTTATATCTTCTAAAATGTATCATAACTATCAGCACAAAATCTCCAAATGGCATCAGTAGAAGGAAATGACAAAAATTCAAAGAACACTATATGGACAAAAGTATTGGGACACCTGACCATTGGACCAACAGAGACTTTAAAGGCATTATGTTCAAACCCATAAACAAACCCATGAAGTCGGTCCCCCTTTGCTGCTGTAACAGCTTCCACAAGATTCTTGTTGGAGTTTCTGTGGGAATTTGCGTCCATTTATTCTGTAGCATTTATGAGTCCAGACACTGATGTTGGACGAGAAGGTCTGGATCACAATCTCCGTTCCAGTCGTGCTGGAACAGAAAAGGTTTTTCCCCAAACTGGGTCCACAGAGTTGAAGCATGGTGCTGTCCAGAATGTCTTGGTCTGCTGGAGCATTAATATTCTCCTTCACTGGAAATAATGGGCCACCTGAATTCAGTATTTAAGAGGTGTGTACCAATATATTTGTAAGTTAATGTAAAAAGTGATTTACAGTCCTATATTACAATTGTTTTTACAGTTCAGTCTGTTCTTAAGTCTGTGTGAAGTCTATATTAATCTTCTGTTTGGTTTCAGGCAGAAAAGATACTAAAGCTATTAAAGGTTCTGAAAAAATACTGGTGTAAAATGAGTCATTGTATTTTAAATTGGTATTTTACAGCAGTCGTTTTCACTCTCTCTGTTCATAATTTAGTTTTATTTGAGTTCCAATATGTAAAGTGCTTTATAACGAAAGTTGGTTCTGTTTTGTCCCCTCCTTTTTTTTTTCTTCTTCTTATCAGTATATTAGAAGGAATTTTCACAAGAAGATGGAAAAATGTAAAGATTGCTGAATGTTTCTGTCACAGATTCAATGCGGTACAGTACAGAGGGCCATGCTCCAGGTCTGAAGGGCACCAACCTGCAGAGTGTGGCAGAGGAGGGTGAGAACTTTTAAAATGAATGTCTGTTAATGTCGCAAAGCCTTAAAAAATCTGCTTTCCATATTTCTGTGGACCCATCCATCACAAGATCCACACTGTTTAAAGGAAAGCTAGAATTTAAATTAAATGAAATGAAATGAAATGTAAAATATTGTGAGACTAAATAATTTATTGTTTCCACGATAAAGCGTTTTCTTGGTTGAGGAACCTTTCAGTTGTAGTATTGTGAGGACTGACAGGTTGGTTGGCTGATTGATTGATTGATTGCTTGATTGACTGATTGACTGATTGCTGGTCGCTTTGGATAAAAGCATCAGACAGAAACAGTATTCTATATTGTATTTGACTGATAATTCAGGTTTTCCTGGTGATACTACATTAGAAGGATACCAACACCATCCCTACGCGCCCAATGGTGCATACAAAGACCTCGCTGCAGGCCCAAGTGGTAGGTGTTTTTAAGCAGACCTATGCTATTTCTGGATGCCCTGTACCATTTACATTGCTAAGTCCATGCCATCGAAGGGTTCATGTCCTATATTGCAACGGTTCTCAACCTTTTAAACATTAAGGCCCACCAACCTATCACATCATGTTGCCAAGGCCCACTTGGCCACATTAAATTACATTAAATAGCCAGTTGTGGACCAATGTCTCGATTAAATGAAAGGCCGTTGTGGCTGACTTCTAACATCTGCGCGCTTGTAGGTAACAAAACAAACATAAATCCTGCAGTATTCTGAGTAATGTCTCCTTTAAGTTGTAAGATGAGAAAATAATAGTAGAAATGGTACATTCCGCCAACTGTATGTCTCCCCTGTTGCACTGAAATGGACAAACTCATATACAATCATTGGAGGCCCTCACAGTTGATATATTTTTTATTCTAAAAACATTAAAGAGAGAGTCACAGCTTGGGTCCTGGAGGCCTGGGTTCCAGCATGGTTTGGTCGTGGTCCTACTTAAACACATCCACTAAACCCACCCATGAGTTGAGTCTGATGTGTTTGAGTAAGCTATGCTGGACACTCGCCCTCTAGGACCCCTGGAAGAAAATGTGTATTTAGCCATTGCTTGTGTGATTAATGTGTGTTTTAACACTCTTATTTTGGGCTCTTTAAATAAAGGCCCACACTCACAATACTCACACATCTGTGTTTGTTTTCCTACCCAGCAGAGGACTCGTTTGAGACGTCCAGCACCTCGTCTGGAGAGTGTTATGAGAACACAGGCCTGAGCACTGCAGATATGGCTTCTGAGAATTATGAAAATACTGAAGAAAACAGGAATGAACTGGAACAGACTGAAAGTATGCTGTTGTTTAAAATGACTGAAATGTCCTCGTGTGATTATTATAATCCAGTTATGTTGTTAGTGCTTAAAATGATGTTCTGCCAACGTAAAACCAGCAGACTTTCAGCTTTACCCAAATGAACCATGTTTGGGTTTTGGAGTTTGCCACTTTTTCTTCCTCTTACATCAACACTGTGCAAATTGCACGCCTAGATTTAGTCTAAAATTAAACCAAATTTACAGTCACTTATAAGGTCCTTGATACTGTATGACACCCAGGGGGGTGGGGTGGGTGTGGGGGGTGGGTAGGATACTTGTCTCTAGACCATGGGTTCGAATCCTACCTTCAGCATCACTACTGGGTTCCTGAGCGTAACCCTTAACCTCCAGTTGCTCCAGGGAGAGCCCGCCCCCTGTAGGTAGGAGACCGCCCCCTGTAGGTAAGAGACCGCCCCCTGTAGGTAAGAGACCGCCCCCTGTAGGTAGGGAATGGAAGTCTCTTTGGATAAAAGTGTCTGATAAATGCCATTACATGTTACAATTAACCCTACATCCAGAAATCATATGCATCACAGAACGTTATACAGTGTCAGAAAAGTAAATCTATTTGAGATTTCTTAATGACAGTTTGTGGAAAGTTTTAATAAGTTAGATGAGGGTAAAGCCCTTGTGTGCAGTGTGCAAATTGACCTTTGTATGATTGTTAGCTGTTGTAATGAAGAGTTGATGTACTGAAGAGTTGATGTACCCACGATACTAAGAACTACACCAGTCAGACAGACCACTTTTTCCCAGGAGAGGGAAACTTCCATGACCAGGGTCTGTATCTTCTGTATATACAAACTGCTCTCCTGAACGTTAGCTGAATGGTGCTAAAGCTGTCTGTCCATCCTTCCATCCATCCATCTGTCTATCCATCTCTCCGTCTCTCTGTCTATCCTTAAAATCTGTTTGTTGGTCTATATTAGAATTAGAATTAGATTATTAGACTAATACAGTGGAAAAAAATCAGAGTCACTGCAGTATATTTTAAATCAGCGTCTCTCTGAGTGTGAACTCAGTGTCTGTTAAATTCCTGCACAAACACCTCATTCTGCTTTATGAAGGACTGATCAGTGATCAGCTGAATCACATCTTATTTAATGAGGAACAGTATAAAACACTACTGTAATCGACTCTCTCCTCTCACACTGAGACCAGTTGGATGGTGAAACACTACTAGAAGTTCCTCAAAGCTCATTATTGCCATTTAGTTTAAGAGAGAACCAGAGATTTGTTTTCTTTGAATTATTCAGGTTCTGTAAACACTGCAGCATTTCTCTTATTCTGATGTTTTGTCGTTTCCTTTAAAATGAGACTTTGAAGAACAATATTTTTATGTCAGCAGTTCCTAAAAATGAAGGCAAAGCTGCTCAAAGAAAAGAGAAAACCTGAGAAACTGAACATTTTTGCAGTGGGAGCTTATTAGCATTATAGGGCCAAACGGTGGCATAGGGGGGTGGTGCTGTTGCCTCACACCTCCAGGTTTGAATCCAAGTCCTGGCTGTGTGTGTGTGTATGTGTGTGGAGTTTGCATGTTCTCCTTGTGGTGGTGTGTGTTTTCTTCGGGCTCTCTGGTTTTCTCCCACAGTCTAAAGACATGCATCAGGTGAATTGGGGTATTTTAAATTGACCTTGTGTGTTTATTTTGCCCCCCACCACAGGGTTGAGCGTGGAGCCGTCCTGTGGAGAAGATTCTCCTATATACTCTCCTGTCAGTGCCGACGCAGACCTCTACTCTTCTGACAGTGACTACGATGACGTGGCTTATTTGCAGAGACCTGACCAGAGCCTGAAAGTGACCAGAGCCTGAAAGTGACCAGAGCCTGAAAGTGACCTGAGCCTGAAAGTGACCTGAGTCTGAAAGTACAACTTCATTTTTTTTATGCTGATGCCTGAGAACCATACATGTCATTTTTTCATAATACTTTTTCTGACACTTTGATTAAATTATTTCCTTATGTTATAAAGTTTAAGAAGAAACACTGTGAAAGACTCTTCAGGGTTTATAGATCATGTTTTGGACCCGAATCACCTCATCAAATTACAGTAAAATGGACAGATGATGTGATTCTGAAGTTCAAAGGAATGGCAATGAGGGAACTTGTATCTAACTCTTTGTCCGTTTTATCACTTCCACTTTCCTTTGTTGTCCTTTGGGAGTCCTGACTGCTGATGATCAGGGTAAAGAGGGGCTAAAGATAATTACAGAATACATATGTGTTGTACTTGGGTCTGATAAAACAGGCTGTGACAGATGCAGGGTAGGCGAAAAGCCATACAGAGAAACTCACAGCACCTGAAATCTGACAGACATTCCTCTCAAAAACAAATGTTACAGTTTAAAGGGCTCATATCTGTTTTTGTTAATTAAAAAATAGGAGTAGTAGTACATTTAAAGTTTCAAAACATACCACATCCTGGTCCATACAGTCCACATAACGAAACTAAGTTGAAAACAGCTTATGATGTCACAAAAAGCAATACATTTACATTAATCTGTATTCAGCCCACAGAACTTTTACCCATTCACCCTGGAGTTATTTTTAAATGATGCACAAAATTCAGTATACAGAACAACCAATCAGAACAGAGATCATTAACATATTTCAGTCCTAAAGACTCAAAGAAATACAGTCAGTTCAGTTCTAACAGATAAAGGGAAGTTAGAAAACTAACATGTGAATTTGTACAAACGTTTTTGGGGACCTAAACCAACAAAGGTGAACATCAGTGAAATTAATATAAAGCTTAGGATGGACCGTTTAAGATGTTGCTGTAAATAAATTTGTTTTATAGAATTGGGAAATGAAATTGTGGATTGTAGTTCTTTGAAATGGCCACTTGGTGGCGCCACACTCATTTGACAGACGTCATACTGTTGCGGTCACGAAGTAGATAGTAATAAGCCATTTTATTATATTATACATTTTACAGCTATACATTTTATTATGAATAATGCTAGTACTGGAACTAAGTATTGTAATCCTCCAGTGTTTGTGTCATACTACAGGAATTAAATCCCAAAGTCGCCTTTAGCCTTGAAACATGAGAATTACTTCAGTGTATAAAGTATTATTTATAGAACCGTACACAAAATCTGAACCCTACAAAACTTTACATTTTCTGTTGAGCTGAAAAACACTCAGGGTGTGAAATATGAATGCCAATATATTTAATATTTATTCAGGATCCCAATAATTGTGTATTTTATGGAGAAAAAAAAACACTAACATATCTATATTAACAGTGTCCAAGCTGGTATAAAGTCACTTTGTTCAGTCTTATGTCAAAGCAGTTGGTCTACAGCAAGTTCAGTGTAATAATAATAATAATAATAATAATAATAATAATAATAATAATAATAATAACAACAATAATAATCATAATTAGATACTTAAATTGTCATCCTATATAGTGGTTGTTTGGGAGGAAGCTCCCCAGGATTATTTGTGGTTTTGCTGGTTTGTTGATTCGTTTTATCCTTCACCTTTTGTTCTTTTCACCTTTTGTTTTTTTTGAGAGTTCCTCTCAAAAACAAACGTTACAGTTTAAAGGCCTCATATGTGTTTTCGCTATTTTAAAAAATAGAGTTCAGTACATGTCATGTTTCAAAACATACCACATCCTGGTCCATATAGTCCACATAATGAAACTAAGCTGAAAAAACAGCCTGTTTAGATTTCACTAGTTTTGTGATGTCACAAAAGGCAAAACATTTACATATATCTGTAATCAGCCCACAGAATTTTACCCATTCACCCTGGAGTTATGAGGGGAGTTTAATCGCAGACCACGTTTTAAATGATGCACAACATTCAATATACAGAACAACCAATCAGAACAGAGATTATTTACATATTTCAGTCCTAAAGGCTCAAAAAAATACAGTCAGTTCAGTTCTAACAGATAAAGGGAGATTAGAAAACTAACATGTGAATTTGTACAAATGTTTTTGGGGACCTAAACCAACAAAGGTGAACATCAGTGAAATTAGCCTAGGATGGATAATTTAAATATGTATATGTACATAAGATGTTGTTGTAAATACATTTATTTTACAGAATTGGGAAATGAAATTGTGGATTGTAGTTCTTTGAAATGACCACTCGGTGGCGCCACACCCAATTGTACAGACAGATCTGTACAAGTCAGCTGTTAGATGCAAACAGTCATTGCGAGTGATTTGGTATGAAATGGTTCACTGAAGTATAACTTAACCGAGTTGTTTTCAGATTTCTTGGCAGCGGTGAGGATTGGAACGAGGCATCTTGATGTCTACATAAATATGTGCACTTTAATTACTGTCCAAAACCACCAGTAAACCTACACATGTCTTCTGAGTTACAAATTCTAGTGTATCATTTGTAGTAAGATACAATGGTAAAATAGGGGTAAATATGAAAAAATATTATTTTATTGAATTATTTGCACCCTGCGTAGATTTAAAAAAAAGTCCCAAAGCTGTTCAAAACTAAATCAGTGTCCTATTTCATATAATAACTTCTTCTGCGGCATCATATGCTTTGGACGTCTGGTTCCCATCATCACTGCTTGGAGCGATTCTGACTGGGTAAGTTTCTCTAGAACAGGGCAAAACACACACACACACATACACACACACACACACACACACACACACACACACACACACAGACACAGTTTACTGCGTTTGCTGTTTACATTTTTAGAAATTAGTAAAGAGAAATTGTAAAACCAATGGTGAACTATTCTCTTAAGCGACTATGGAAACTCAGTTGAGAAATTAACACCCGTCCTGTAACTTTTAACACAATATAACTTATAGAACAGGATCCACGGTGGAGCAGTGTGTAGTGCTATTGCCTTACAACTTCAGGGTTGGGGGTTTGAGTGTGTGTGTTTTTGTGTGTGGGTGTGGGTGAGTGTTTGTGTGTGTGTGTGTGTGGGTGTGGAGTGTGCATGCTCTCCTTGTGGTGGTGTGGGTTTTCTCCGGGATCTCTGGGCTTCTCTAATGCATCAGGTGAACTGGGGATGCTGAATTGACCGTAGGTGTGAGTGTGTGAGTGAATTGTGTGTGTGTGTGTGTGTGTGTGTCCTGTGGTGGGCCGCCCAGAGTGAGTCCCTGCCTCGTGCCCATAGACCCTGTATAGACTCTGGGTATCCATGGCCCTAGTATGGATAAAGCAGTTCTAGTAAATGAATGAATGAACCGATATGAGTGGCCTGTTTACACACTGAGAAACTTTAACAGTCCCAGAGTAGATTTTTTGCCCTGTGATGGACTGGCGACCTGTCCAGGGTGTGTCTCCACCTTTCGCCATGTGAGATTTGGGACAGCACCCCCCTTTGACCTGGGTTAGGATAAGTGGCTCAGGTTATTAACAAAAAAAAATGTTTGATGAAGATGCTTCAGTGACAGAGAACAGCAAGGACACCTAGAGAAATCCCATTAGTGGAATAAAGCACATGCCTACCCGCGCAAAACCTGGACCTGATTCTTTTCTCTCATGAACAAGATTAACACTTGTCTTGTCCTGCCACATTTAAATCATTCCCAGCTGAGTGATCAGACTTTCACCTTTTCCCAGATTGTTTGACTAGGTGGCATGTTTCATTCTTCAGGAGGGTTTGACGAGCTGATCAAGCAGAGCTTTCTGATTAGCTTAAGCAAATGTTTGAAAAGATCAGTGTGGAGTTTAATTTGTGTAGATAGGCTCTGAAGAAATACTGAAAAAGGCCCATTGCTGAAAGCCCCTACACCAAACCCCCCAGACTGGAGGGGCTCTTGCACATGAAGGGTTAAAAAGAACACATAACACTAGCGGAGTGTGAAGGAAATTCCCACTGAGGGAGTTAAAGGATGAATAGTGGGGTCAAACCTCAACTGACTTCAATGTAATATTAACTGATATTTAATTAAGAATATTCATTCATTTTCTGTAACCGCTTAATCCTTACTAGGGTCGCAGGTACCTGGAGCCTATCATGGGGTCTACAGGCATGAGGCAGACACACACACACACACACACACACACACACACACACTTCACTCACACATTTGCACCTACTTGCACAATTTAGAATCCCTAATTTACCTGACTGCATGTCTTTGGACCATGAGAGGAACCCGGAGTACCCGGAGGAAACCCACACCACCACGAGGAGAACATACACACACACACACACACACACACACACACACACACACACACACAGGACCCAGATTCAAACCTCCAACCCCGGAGGTGTGAGGCAACAGCGCCACCATGGGGCGATTACAGATATTACAAAACAGAAGGTTCTCGAGGTGCGCGACAAAGTTAATCCAAATTTTGGTGTAAGTAGAAACACACCCTAGACTGAGTCTCTTACTGATCCGAACACAGGAAAATAATAAAAGCACAACTAAGGCTCTTCCACCGCACACAACCAAACGAGTTCTCCCACATCGTTCGTAAGTACTGGGATAACGGTGTAGCGTGAGTATCATAGCTCAAAACATTTCGAATGACGACATTGCGACAATTTGGCATTTCAAATTAATGTTAACTGGTATTTCACTGGCTTTCATCTTTTTCTCTTCACTACAAAAGGACAATAAAACCAGTCACAGGCAGAGGGCAGAGCGGGATATTTTATGTCTGTGCTTCGTCTTCATTGCAGCATTGTGTCTGCCGGGCAGGAGCGACTCCGCGGCTTTGTGCCGCCGCTGTAAGTTCCAGGGTGCCTCCACCACCCAGCTCAGAGGGGCCTGTTATTCTTCACCTGCTGCTTCCACCTTCTCCCTTTACACCACCCAGGCTGAGGGGCCGAAAGAATGCCAGTGGGTTTCCTGGGACGTGAGCACATTCAGAGGTGTTATCTGTGATACCGGGCACATTTCCCGCTGAAACCCGACCTCTGCGCTTTGTGCCCGCTGAAAGGCCGCGCCCGTGAGGCGTCTTGTCCGCATCTCCTCCATGCCACTTTGATGTCCTCTCAAGTTTGGACCTGAGGAGCCCCAGCAACACAACAGGGCTTTATTTGCCAGGAGCAGGTTAAGAGCACGATAAAAGAACGGTTCACATCAGCTGTCTGTTGTGGAGCCACACTGGCCCAGGAGGAGGAGAACCCACACACCAGCGTCCAGCACTCCCTCTAGATTAATTCGCTTTTATTCTTTTATTAAAACGGGACCTGGCGCATACAGCCGGTCCTGTTCCTCATCAACGGCCCCTTTTTTTGTAGTGCACATGCGCAACTGTGCTTTTATCTTTCTTTACATGTCTTTCTCTTCCTTTTTGTCTTTCGTTTTTGTAAGTTTTCCTATTTTTTATTTCTGTTCTTCTTTCTTCATTTTTCAGTCCTCCCATGTGACTTTTTCCTTCTTTCTGTTATTTTTCTTCCAGTTATTCATGTTTCTTTCTTTGCTCACTTCTTTGTGCTCTCATGTTTTTTTTTTTGTTTGTTTGTATTCTTGCTTTCCATTCTGACCTTCTCTGTTTGTTCCTTTCTTTCACTTTGTTAGTGTGTCTGAACTGTGGGCTGGAGGCTCTGTGACGGTCAGTAATGCTGGCTGTGAATCTGTGGGAGTTTATAGAAATGCTAAACCTAAAGCATCTGAAAAGCTCTCACACTTCAAAACTTCAAACACAGAAAACAAAAGCACAAAAAATGCAAAAACAAACAACTCAAAAAGTCAAAAACAGTTAATTCGCTGTTTATTTTGCAACTTTAGAAACGACTGAATAAATGTGTAAGCCGTGACTGACCGGCACTGTCTGTGTTTCATTATAGCGACTGGAGGAGGTTTGAGTGACGTATGGCGTTTCCTATAACAGCAGAAATCTAACGGAACTTTTTCTCTGTGACTGATAAAACGTTTTATTGAACAGGTTTGGGAAATTGTGTTTAGAGAATTAATTTCTGCATGTTAGTGATTGAAAAAACTGTTCCACCTGCTCTGATCTCATTCACATTCTCAGTCCAGCCCTGATTTAAGGAGCCCATGTCTGAAACTCGGCACGGACTGCTACTGCCATTAATCTTTTTTAAGAGTGTTTTTAGTTTGTTATAGACTGTTAAAAAGAGGTTTACTGGTGTTTAAATGGCTTTTTACTTTGTAAAAAGATGTAATATAAGGGTGTGTGAAAATGAACTTTGGCCAGTTTTATATAAGAGGTTTATTGATTAAATGCTTGTGTAAGACTCACATCTCTTCTGTGCCTTTACTGCACAAGTTTGTGTGGTAAGTGGGAACCAAGGTTTCATTGTGTCACTGGAGTTCCTGCTGCTTTCAGGTTATCCATCAGTTTTAAGTGACTGCTGGCTTCTCTCTTACCTTCCTTATCATCAGTCAGAGAGCACATGTCACCTGTCCAGGGACGATTCTACTGTGACTCTTTCTTATTACAGGGCTCTGTGGCTTTTTACAGTTCCAGTGTTGTTTCATAACTATGGGATCTCCACCATGCTTGCATGAGATCTTCCAAACAAATTGCTTCATCAGATGGCATCACATGATGTTTGTTTTACTTAAATGTGCGTATATATTTTTTTAGCTTTTTTGTCAGTAAGTCATAAGTTTAAAATATATCAACGTATAAATTGCTGAGTATGTTAAATAACAAAACCAGAAGTGTCTGAATACGTATTTCATCTCACTGTAAACTAATAAGTATTGGAAATGAATGTATTTTTGGAGTTTCAATGCATTGTATCATTTAAATTCTCTGTTGTCTCTATTTGATTCTCAAATGATTCATGGTTCCAGCAGACACCCAGCAGCCACTGCGACCTCCTCGCTTGAGCCCTCAAGCCTGTGGTCCGACAGTAGACAGTAGATTATAAATGCCTGCACTGGAGAGTATTTGCATTCACTCACACTTAACCCCTTCGTCCCTGTTCATGTTTGAGTAGCGCCTGGTTTACTGTACAGAGGAGGAGCAGGGCTTGTTAGTGTAAAGACTGTAAATCACGTCGTTCGTTGTCTGACAGATTAGGTGCCACGGCTTGGCCTGAGCTGCGCTGGCACATAGGCGAGATCCCTCCCACGACATCCAAGGAGCAAGGGCTTGGTTGGGAACAGATCTCAGTTATTTCCCATTTCACAGTTCATTTGTAATTCTAGGTACATAAACATTCAACATGTGAGTTATTAGCCTGGATGGTGGCAAAGGCTGGCTCTTGTTTTCACAGCCTCATTTGCAATGATGTAGTGCATGATGTCACCAAGGACGATGCGGGATATTTGCAGTTCTGGACCTGAGCTGACTCCTCATCCTCAGAACTGTCTGCAGAGGGCTTTAATTATATACACATCACTCGACTGCATCTCGTTACAGTTACTGTGTCAGTCCTCTGCACCTTTCATAAGTGAGGTTTCATAAACTACTGGTAATGTTTGCATTCAATTACATACAAAAGTGGCAAAATTACATGTTTTGTTGGTTTTGTAAGTGAAAAGAAGTACACATCCTCACAAAGAACGCGAATATTAAAAAACAATTTCTCTTTTTTGAGTGTGATACATAAAAAAAAAAACAAAGCAAAAAAAGTGAATCCAGACCATCTTTGGGTCATTATAAGCTTAAAATGTTACCTGTAAAAGTTAAAGAGTGTGTGCGAAAACTCGCTCTTGCGTCAGTGCACTGAGATTTAGTGCGTAGTGTGCACTACGCACTGCCTTCTGTAGTGCGCACTGCTGTGGGTCAGTGCTGCCTAAATGGAACACTAACGTTTTGCACTTAGCGGAAGTGACGGACATTTGCTCGCGATTCTCCAGCCAGCGGGTTATACCTCAGTGTACATTAGTAAAATAACTTCATTAACGTTATTGACATTTATATGAACCAGCTGCCTCCGCTTGGGCTTGCATTTCACTGTTGGTCACTGTTGACTCGAAAACTTGCTGCAAACCCCGCCCCCTCTGCTACATGGTCAGGATGGTGCCAGTTTAGTGCGAGTAGTATCCATCGTTCAGCTTTGCGTTTTCTGCCCATTTTAAGTGCAGCATCCAAGTTTTAGCTTAGTTTTCAGTGTGAGCACACTACGCACTAAAATCGCTCACTAAAAGTGTGCAAGTGCTTGATTTCGGACACAATAAAGTTTACATTAGCCTTTTTATTTTTTTTATTCAAGATATTTCTTTTGCTTTTAACTAGACAAAGACAAAATGGTAGAACCTGCTGATAACATAAATTGAATTAAAGTTTCTTTTTTTTTGTTTGAATGTTTGGAATTTGGCCATTTTGGAAGTTGGTTAGTTCTGTATTTCTGTTAAGATTTTGTTCATATGTGTTCAAAGAACCAATCTAATTGGACGGTCAGTGTAGTTTTCCATGGTGTGAAATGAGCCAGAGGTGCTTTGAAAAGCCATAATGAATTAAGTTGAAGAAACCAAAAATATGTACATATCTCCAAGCAACCCTTTTTAGGTCTCTTTGGTAACTAAATTTGGGAACTATTTGGTAGTTTTAAGTGTGACCATATTGCACTCCAAAAGAACAACAAAATAGTCCTTGACTGCTGAAACCAAAGCATGGGTTTTGAATGACTGGGTGCTCGGTCTCACTTTGGCTGGACAAATCTGAATAATTCCCCCGCAAGGACCAAAAAGGGTCTGATGTCAGTGCTAAATGCTTTCTGCCGCTTGCTAATCCCCCGGGGGACTTCAAGGGGCGAAAATTAAATCAGCATACCCAGCTAAAGAAAATAATCAGCCTCCTCTCAATGGACGTGCAGGGCGGATTGATGTCATTTGTTTCTAAGAGCTAATTGTGCCCAATCAGAGCTCTGTGCCAATGGAATGGATCGAGTGATTGACAGGTCCTGCTGAGTGTTGGTTTTGGACGGAGGGCAGGTTGTTACATCACTGAGTTTGCTCTTAGAAGAACAGGCACATGGGCAGCGATAGTGCAGGTGAGAGCCGAGGTGTTTTTACAGGCAGCTGTATAATCATTCATTAAGGAAACAGTCTCTCTCAGTTCTGCCACCACAAAGGCAGATGCACAAGGAGACAAAAACATACAGCACCCACTGCAAAAATGTTCAGTTTCTCAGGTTTTCTCTTTTCTAGCTGCAAGTATTGAACTGAACAGCTTTGCCTTCGTTTTTAAGAACTGCTGACAATATTTCTCC
>JBBJLR010140312.1:0-16376 GCA_037577145.1 Brachypetersius gabonensis | reverse complement strand
ACACACACACACACACACACACACACACACACACACACACACACACACACACACACACACACACACACGGCTGTGCACATGATGTAAAGGAAACATGATTCATCAGATCAGACCAACTTCTTCCATTTTTCCATGATCCATTTTCACACGCCCACTAGACGCTATGCTAGAACTATGGACAGGGTCAGCAAGGGCACCCTGGCCAGTCTGCAGTTTCTCAGCAACCTGCAATGCAGTGTACTGTCATCTGCTATCATAGTAAGCATTCACTTTTACAGCGACTTTAGATAATGCGGAGGTTACTGTATCGATAGATAGATAGATAGATAGATAGATAGATAGATAGATAGACTCCATGATTACTTATATATACTTATATATTATACATTATTTATAATATGTAATTATAAAAGTGATAAGTGATGCCAAACATTTGTATAAATATCAGTTTATAGGAGTAAAACATGATGCACCAGAAAACATATTGCTATTTATAGAGTATTAGTTCATTGGATACCACACAGATGACAGAAGGCTTTTACAACCATGTAAAGGCTTTGTTATTTGTCTTAAGTGGACACGCACAACACAACACTGCCCTTTATCCCATTATGTGGGAATTACTTAGAAAGACATCTATTTGCCCTCTAGTTTTACCATATGCTTTGAGATCTTGGGCAAAAAACAAATGGTACTTAATTGCATGAGATAATCTTTTTTCATGCCCTAATAAAGCATTTACTACATTGCCCCCAAGTGTTTACCCTGGCACTTTCAGACAGTCATTTATTTGACTTTCCGCTTGCATTTCTGTCTCCTATCTGTTTTGGTCTCTCTAATAATGTCAAGCAGTCTTGTTTATTGGAGGAGAACTTGTTGGTAATTCAAGAACGCCACATTCTTTCCAGTGTTACTGCTTCCTTGTGGTGCCTGTAGTTTGAATAAAAACAAGTACACGCGGCACGTTAGCTGCCTTCCAGTATATCCTAACCTTCAGATTCGGATGATTGAGTGCTGTGAGCAAGGAGTGGGGACCAGAGAATGTGGTTCTTGGACCAGAGGCTCACGTTATTTTAACAGTATGTAAATGCTGGAGGATCAAGAATTGAAAATATTTGTTGGACATAAACTTTTGTTATTTTGTAGGACTGGCTGCTAAGAAAAGTAGAAATAGTCACAAAGCCAACCATAACATTATGGCCCATTTACAAGGTGTAACATAAAGTAAAATATAATACAATGTCATTAGTAAATACGTGCTGAAATAAAAGCCCTTTCATTTTCATGTCATCCCTTAAGAGGAAACTATCCCTCCTCCCTTAACCCTTGTAAAATAAGACTGATAAGGGGCCATTAAAGCAAAAGTTAAATAAATCATTACAACACTAATCGTCTTTCCAGATTCATTACATTTTTGCATTCATACAAGAGAGAAATGAAGGATTTGTGATTTATTGTGTTTTAAAATAAACAGTGAATCTATTAGGAGTAAAGTGTCCCTTTGTGCTTAATATTATAAGCATGCCAGGCCAGAATTAAAAAAGCTGTTCCTACAGAAGGATGTATACGTCTATATGCTTTTTCCCATGCCAACTGTTTCTTTATTTTCACCGTTTAGAATGAAACAGATACTTCTTTTTGAATGAACAGCTAATTTAACAGGGGAGAACACTGAGAAATTGAAAACTATGGAACGGTGTGATTTCGGAAAGTTTTTGAAGAATACGATCATATTATTTACGAGCCATTTATGTAACTATTCAAGTATTGGTTCCTAAATTCAACAGCAATTTCTCTTTTGCTGTATCGTCATTGTTTTCCTCAGAGTAACCGCAGGAGAGTCGGGACCCAGCCCAATTAGACGTTCAATTGGCTGGAAACAAAGAATATCAGGGAAATCAGCCAGCAGAATCATTAGGTCACAAATAGCCTGAGAACGCCTTGAAAAACATGTCTCTTAGGAAAGAACAGTTTCACAAGCATGCATGCCATTTCAGTAGACTCTACACCAAGATGATAATACTAGCGCTGAGAAATAAGATTGAGCAGCGTATTTGGGTGCTCATTTACTTTTCTGAATTGATATACTTTTCTGATTGGCACAAATATTTCAGTGTCATATTGCTGAACTCAGGCAGTGCTACTTTCAGCTGTACAAAGTGAGCAGTACATTTGCAAAGTCATGACAGACTGCTGGAAGTGACTCAGACCTTGAGTTGTGTGTTAAGTTTTGGCTGACAAGACAGTCAGACCAGACTTTTTGGCCTGCCTAATCCCCATTAATCTTGCATCAAAAACGCCATCTCTCCCTTCTCCAGAGGGCCGCCTCCGTAGCTGGAACACTTGGAGGGTTCATTTTTCTTCACTCCTTGAGGTCATGGTGCATGACCTGCTAAATCCAGCAATTTAAAGCTACAAATAAACAGGCTCGTAACTGTGGTGTTAAATGCATAGCACTGTGACGAATGAGCCTTTCCTCTCAACCTTGCCCCTAGTTTGCATGGTATACAGTCCCAAACTATTCAAGCATCTGGGTCCACTGCCTATGGTTTGAGTGTCCTATCAGGGAAAAAAGGGAAACCCTTCAAGAGCCCAGCTACAAGGCAGCTCAAGAGACGACTTCTTGTGGTCAGCAGCCATAAAAGTTTAAAACAACATTTTACTTTCCTCAAAGTTTACACATACTTACTGAACAAAAATCATGCTAGGTTCATAAATTGTGGCGATACATTTGTTTGCAATTTTTTCAATGTCATGCCATATGCTAAGATCTAACAGTATCAGCCAGCCACAACAAGCTGCTAGCTATTGTACAACGGAGATTATTTTGTGTGTGAAAATCTCAGCCTATTTCTCTGGCTAACTCCTTAAATGGCCATGACCCACCAGTGAGTTCAAACTTTTTCATAGTTCTACAATATACAGGGGCATGACTGACATTTACTAACAGTTTTTAGTGAGTGAGATTCATGGGAGGGTGAGGGATACCAGTCAATACTGAAAGTAAACTTAATGGTTTTCAATTGTACTTCTTTCCATTATAGAAATTACTATTATAAAGCGCTGTTTTGAGCAGGCTAGTTGGTTTATGTTGGCATAGCTAATGGTGTTTCCATGAAAGCAACAGTGTAGTCTAGACTAAAGTCAATTTCCTCTTCAGCTGTACATACACAACACCTTAAGGCACAGGGGCAAAATCGTGAGCAAAATGTGTTTCTTTGCCACTGAAAACAACTGGAATCAGAGAACACTGTCAATAGGACTAAATCAACATTTAATTAAAGTAGTGTGGCCCATGAGAACACATCACAGCACACAGTGTAAAATTCTTTTAACACATTCATCAAGTGAAACAATGGTCTGCCATTGGCTATGGGGTGTACCCAGGGAGCAGTGTGTGAAAATAGAACCTTGCTCAAGGGTACCTCAGTGCTACCACTGGCATTCCTGGGACTCTTTCAATTGCAGGACACTAGCTGCCCCATTATACCAATGATGGCGACATTCTGTCTAATGATGATGTACATCAAAAACACATTGAAACGTAGATTGAGCCCATGGGTTTGCAGAGCTACTTGCTGGTATTTGTCAAAATGCCTGCTCTGAATTTGTCAGTGTGGTAGTTCTTATCATTAGCAATGTTGGCATATTGTCAATAACTTTATTATCATCACACACTAAAACCCTTAACCATGTCTTTATGAAGCTGGCTTTGTGCAAAGGGTCCCAGACATGCTGGAAATTGCTGCCACAAAGTTTCAAGCATATAATTTTGTAAAATTGCTTTGTGTGCTGTAGTGTTAATATTACCCTTAAATGGAACTAGAAGGCTAAACCCACACAGCCCAACCCATTATTCCTCCTCTACCAAACTTTACTGCGGGCACTAATTCCATTAAGAAAACTGTTTCTGCCATCTGCCTAACATACATTCATCTATCAGACTTCTGGAGAGTGAAGACTGATTCAGCAATGCAGAGAACACATGGCAGTGTGCTTTACATTACTTCTGCCAGCACTTGGCATTGCCTATAGTAATTTTATTCTCTTCTGCAGCTACTTAGCCATGGAAATCCGTTTCATGAAGCTCCTCACGCACAGTTCTTCTGCTAAAGTTTCTTCCAGAGGCAGGAACTTAATAGTGAGTAATGAAATAGAGGATACCTTTCAAACAGGACAGATCTAACAGGGCGCAACCCATTTTTCTTCCTATGTTATCAGTGTCTGTGAGACTACATGGCTATGTGCTTGAACACACCTGTTAGCAATAGGTGTGGCTTAAACAGCTGAACTCAATTATATTCAGAGATGCCCACATACTTTTGGCCATGTAGTATATCTGCTATGAGAAACTGCATATAGTAGAAAGTGTTTACTGGAGCACAAATTGCATTTTAACTTTTGAATGAAGGATCTGAAGGTTTTTTGAAAACAGTTTAATTGCAGGCCCCAGACACAATAGGCACAGTATCCAGTATTTCATTTTTTTGCAAAAGCATGGTGGTCCACTTCAGTGTACGTGTGTGAAAGGGTGTGTGTGCGTGCGTATATGTGCTGTAAAGCCGAACAGCTGTGCAGCTGGAGCTAATTGAAGGAATGAGTCACTGTGTGAAAGAAACAGGGATCAGACATTAGAGCCTCCAGGTTCTCTGATTTGAAGCTTGATGCACCTAGAGGACCATTAATCAGGGGAGAAGTTTTCCATTTCAACACGTTCACAATGTCTTGGACAATGTCAACACTCACTGTCTTCCTACACACCCGCAACGAAAAACAAAAATTACCAAAATAGCACTAGAAGTAGAAAGAGGGAAAAAAGGAGGAGGGAGCTTCCTCTGATCTTGACAGTAGAAACTTCAAGGGATGGTTTGTTTAAACAACAAAGGCAACAGTTTTCCTCTTTCCCCATTCTCCCTTTTCAGTAGCCCCACCTTTCTCGTCAGAAATGCTGACCTGGCCATGACCAGGCTGAAACAGCTCCCAGCAGTGTCCCCAGAGACAGCCAACCAGGAGCTAAAAGCATGGCTTTTTATGATCTGGCAGCTCTCTGGGGTCCATTTTCCTCAGCTGTGAGGAGGACTGGGATGTTTGTTTGCTTTATTTAATCACTTACTCTTGATCCTTTAGAGAACAGTAGATGATACCGGCAAAGAAAGACCATCAACAAAGAATACTGGCCTCTGGTACCTTCAGGAGTTCCGCGAAAATGCTTTTATTATACTTCTATTTTCTATGTTGTTTTGCTTTATTGTTGCTACATTACTTGTTAGACAAATGTAATCACATAGTAACATTTCAACCACATCTGAGTAATGTAATATATTATATATATTATAAATGTAATATATTAGACATTTTTCTTTCTGCGTGGCATCAGAAAAAATGTTTGGAATCTAAATGTTTGGAAGAGTTGATCTTTTTAAAATGCCAGTAAAAAACGATTCACACAGCAGGCTTTTCACCAGCAATAACTGATGCGTCTACAGGTTAAACATGCAGGAGAATAGTTTGTCTTAGGTTGCCATGAATGGAATGAAATAGGGACACCTTTTGGAGACATTGTCCTACATTGCCCTTCACCACTCTGTCATGGATCGATGCTGATGGACAGTGTTAGATTTGTTCATGAGGCTTAGTAAACAGCTTTGTCCCGTGTAAACATCATCAACAAGTACAAAAAGCAAACAGCCGTGTTTTGAATTTGAACCCTTTGCAAAAACGTGGCCGCCGTTGTACCAAAAGCTCTATGAGAAAAGGTTAATGCAGTCCAGTCCTATCTGGACCTCTTCTACTGATCAATTTGAAATGTTCATACAATCAAAAAGGCATTAAATGGTGGAAAAAGAGAAAAAATGACAAAAAAAAAGAGTTAGCAGGTTTTTGATACGTCGGTAATGATACCATGCTATTGAATTGTATTGTTCAAAAGCACATTCAGCCCTTTATCGCTGAAAACCTCATTGGAACTGGAACTAAAAATCACACCCGTATTAACACAGGCCAGCACAGTAGGGACACATGCCGTATCGGTTCAGCACCACTATGTGCTTGAGAATAGAAGCATCCTGCAGTGTACAGATAAGAGAGGAGCACACAGGTAGAAACTGAGTAGGATTTGCTGAAGTGAGCGTGACTGGAGAGTGGGGAGCATGCTAGCCAGAGCATAATGAGCCCAAACAAAGACATGGTTTAAATTAGAGCATGGAATAGTCGCACTGTGCATCATGCATTATCACCTTCTCCATTAACCTAAGGACAAACTGACTTCCAGACAGTCAGATGGGCAGCGCTTCAGTGCTGGGTTGGCGCAGGATGCCATGGAATGGCTGGAGCGTGCCCGGGGGAGGCTGTAGAGGACGAACAGGCGGGAGTTGCTGACCCTGAAAGTCACTGAGTGTTCCTTTTTCTGTCTGCTTTTCTCTAAATTCATTGGTAAACTCTACCATAGGTGGATCGCTACATTACATTTGCAAATCTACTTTTTATGTCGCTGCATTTCAGTTTCTAACATTTTGTTTACCCTTTTTTGTCTAATTATGTTATGATCATGGAAAATTCCATTTTAATGTTCACATGATTTAAAAAGCATCAAATGTAAAAATGTATCCAAAAAATGTATCCTGGCTGTGAGGGTGACATTTTATTTTGGGACTGCATCAAAAAGAGAGGAATAGAACATAACAAACTTCAGTTCCTATGTTGATAGAGGCTAGTGATTTTTTTGATGGTGAAAACCTTTTTAAAATTGTAACGGTTGGGCCGCACACACAGCGGAGTCAGTCACCTGAGTATTAGGGGGATGACGCCTCGGGACTGGGACTGAGTCTGTGTGTGTGAATGGTTACGGGTTACGAGGCAAGCCAGTCAGAGTACACACGTAATGAGAGCAAGTCTGGCTTCTCTGGTGCTCATGAAAAGTCCAAGTATGAGTTCGATCACTAATGAATGGTGTGAGTGTGGCTGGGTGGAAGTGGAGAGAGAGGGGAGTTTCCTACAGCTGAGTGCTGGCAGAAACCATATCGCCCTTGTGCTTCTCAGGTGTAAGGTGTAAAGTGGGGTTCGAACTAAACCAGAAACTGTATGGTCCAATGTGTCCTTCATGCTCTGTGTACCTCCTACAGACAAGCTTGAGGCATCCGGAGTGAGACTGGGGGTAGTGAAAGACGAAAGCAGAGCCACAGAGACGCTGAGAGTGAGATGGGACTTGTGAGTAAGGCTGAAGGCCTGTGAGTGAAGCAGCAACCGGAGGACGGTCCTCCGTCGGAGCAGGGGCTCATAGAGAGGACTTCCCGTGCAGCGTGTGGCTGTGTTCAGTTATAGAAATAAAAGACTTTGAGTTCATTTCCTTAACTCCTGACTATGTGTGCGTCCTTTCACCCACCATGACACAATCATTTTGATCCGAAACTTTTGTACTTTTGACGATGTCCTTTTATTTGCATCTGTTCAGTTCAGCCTGAAAAAATGCTAATGGTAGCAACTCAGATACACATTTAAAATAAAAGAATGAAAAGCTGAATTTTAGTTTAAGCTTTTCTAACAGTTTATTTGTCTGCCAAGTCTAAATGGAAATAAAACAGAACCCGCTAAAAGATGCTTTACAGTAAACCTCGGTTTTTTGCCGGGTTATGTTGTGTTTTGTGAAGAAAAAGCCTAAAAATGTCTATTTTTATAGTGTAAACAGTAAAAAAGCCCCCAAATATGCTCCCAGAACACTTTAATGTCATTATAGGTTTAATGCATTACCCTCAAAGAAAATGTAGAGGTAAAACCGTATTCGAATTTAAATTCCCCGCTGAGATATGAAACTTCGGAAGGTTGCGGGACTCGGAAAAGTATAGGGAGTATTGGCAAGGTGAACGGGTCCCCTTGTGTAAAAATATATTTATTGCCACTAAAAAAGTAGTTTCTGCTTTATTGTGGGTATTTCCACATAAAATGAGTTCTCAAAAAAATCTGAATCCGCAACTCCTGATCCATGTAAAACTGGGAGATTACTGTTTATTAAATCATAAGTCAAAATAACCCTACAATGCTGCTACACGATAAGCCTAAAGACACTCAGTTTCGATATCATGCTCCAGTGATCAAGCAATTTTTTTGCCTTTTGTGAGCTGAATGAGACAGAAAGGAAACTATTACCCCAAATCAGGGTTAAAGGAGAGACATTACAGCTGTATTATAGCAGTATTTTGCAACAGATGCTAAATGCCTGGCACTAAATGGCTGCTGAGAGTTCTCTGCTATTGCTTCAAGATGAATATGATGGAATGCAGGGCAAATGAGAGAACTGCTTTCTGAGCCTGTTCAAAAGAAGTAATAAATAAACTGATCTGAACTTAAATGCGTAATATATTGTCATTTCCTCTGAGGTTTTGTAGCTACATTGACTGTAGTATCCCACCATGGCAAAGCTGGGATTCCAATAAACCACACGACAGGCTTTGGTACTGCACTGTAAATCTAATTTTGTGGCATTCTCTCCTCCTTTTCTTACCTCCCAGTGATGACATTTCCTCGCTATTTCTGCTTAATCACAGCAAGAAGATTGTGGCTCTGCCCCCTGCTCCTGAGCCCTTACCCTCCTGGAGTCACACACTGCATCAGCAGCAGGATTATAATGAACACAGGCCATCTGGTTCATTCAGGCTTCATTTCTAATGACCACAGGCAAATTTAGTCTATAATTTCTAACTAACTTTTTCAGCAGGCAGGGGAAAGAAGTATAAATAAAACTAAATAGAGGAATAGTTTGGCATAAATAGGGATAAAACAGTTGTTCAGTTCTTTTCATGCTTCAGTGCACGCTGGGATTTATGCTTTAGACTGGAGAATTTTCGTCTCATCTCATGCATTTATAAACATCCAAGCCACCAAAACCGAACAGCAACTTTTGTTACTAAAGCTTTCTATGAACGCACGATGACCAGACGCCTTTTGAAAAGAGTGTCCCACACAGATCCAGAGATTGCAGGTTATTACAATTCCGTAGCAGTGTGAGAGTTATTTAAAATGTAAATAATCCAGACGCTAATCCGTGAACAGTGGGACTATATGCCCATGGACCCCTGAGCAAATGTCACCTTGCTGAACTTGTTTGTGACTGCTTAACCATTTATCTTTCAGCTTTCACACACACACACACACACACACACACACACACACACACACACACACACACACACACACACACACAGAATCATATCATGACTATATACTGCCTGCTGAAACTTCTTTATGGCTTTTATCTGGTATATTTTATCATTGTCTGCTCTGTACTTGAGTGAATTGGTCATCTTTATATGCTCGCCTCAGTCATTGTATGTGTTCATCTATGAAGCCATTCTGGGAAAAAATCCTTCTTATTTTTCATCAAATCTGATTTAGAAGCGAGGGGGTTATAATCTCTGTTCAATGGACATTTTGAAATTGATTGTTTGAAAAGTAAGAACAGAATTGGTGAAAGAAAGCTTGTAGGTTTTCGGCACCTGATGCTTGGAACAATCTTCAATCTGAAATTCATTTGCAAAACATAGAATTCCTGAACAATTTTAAGGCTCAGGTGAAGACATTGGAGGCCAGGCCTTCTTTATGTAAGTCTTTTATATAAGTATGTTTTATTGTCATTATTTTTTCAACTGTGTGACTGATGGACAGTTGCTGATATTTACGGCACGGTCTCCCTTGCAAAAGTGATCTGTGATCTCACTGGGAAAGAACCGGTTAAATAAAGGTTAATAACAATATATAATATCTCAATATATGATTTTAGACCTTGCTGAGAACTTGCAAATATCAAGTAGCTGCCAGTAATTACATTATCTACTGGCCTGAGAGGTTGCATGAGCAGAGTAGCTTTGTTGGGCCAAAAATAAACTCATAATCCTTAAAGCAGGCAGAGTTCACCACATCCAAGGACAGGCATATACTGTAGATGTGAGAGCACTATATTTCTCCAGAATGCAGAGTATAGAAGTAATTCAAACACCACAGGCTTGTCCCATTTAAACAGACCTGTTTATTAATGCAGTCAGTTAGAGTTGGAGCTAGAGTTGAACCAGAGCTGGAGAGAGCCTATCCAGACTGAGCAGATCTAAATGATGCCCTCAAAACAGTCTGACACTATAAAAACAAGTAAATTTCTTTACACAGCCTTCAGACCTGGTCACTGATTAAGCTTTCGTAAGTTTGATTATGTGGTTAGATGATTGGTTGTCCTGCTTCAAACTGAACTAAATTATCAGATAAAAATGATTATACTTTATTATTACTGAAATATTCATTATAGTTACTCAACAAATCAAGTTAAAGTATTTTACGTCATTTAAGTTCGTGAGACCAACATCATTGGCCCACCGAAATGAGAAAGTACGTTTTTACTGTTTAGGTCTGTCACTTCATTATTAAGAGTTCATATACTTTAACAGACACAAATTACCCTAAATATTGTCCAAACAGGTGCAGAGATTGAATTTGAGCATGCTTATTATAACACAGAAACTCCATCCATGTGTCAACACAGGGCAGCTGTACAAGTATTCAGATCAATAGCACACAGTCAGTGTGGACGTCAATATAGAGTTTTATGCCAGAGTGTTGTCAGTTTGTTTCAGGGGAACAAAATGTACATAGCAGACCAGCAGAAACAGGCAAACAGTCTTCAGTTCAGGTCTGAAGGCTTTGCAGAGCACATTAAAAAAGTCTATTTATTTATTTATTTATTATTATTATTTTTTTTTTCCACAGTTTTTTTTTTCCTCCTTTGTAATTGAATTAGTTCTGTGTGGAGAGAAAACCCACAACAAAACCCACAGACTTTTAATAGTTTGCAGATCAGTTTATGCAATGAATAGAAACAGTATAAAAGTAAACTCATTTGGTTTCAGTTGTCAGTGCGCCTGAAGTAAATTGTTGACTGTGGTAGGCGCCCAAAATGACAGTATTCCTGATGTGGTCGTAGATTGGGAAGTAGCGGACTGTTTTATTACACAGAATGCAGTGGCAGGATATGTGTAATGCAAATGATACTTCAGCAACGACATGAATGGCCCAGAGTGTACAAACCAGCTCATTTTTATGGTATCAGGTCCTGTAGGCACTGCATTCTAGGAATCAGGCACTACCGTAATAGGCAATACTGCAACCGGCGAGACAGATAAAGTCTTGGGCACTGTGCATGACTTAATCAATTCCACACTGAGGTAGGAGTCTGCTCAACACATACTGAGCTCCCTCAAAACCTGACCATATGGTAGAGTGGTCTGGGACAGAACGTGCAGCCAGTCCAAAAAAAAAAAAGAAAAAAAAAGCAGGTTCTATTTGCCAAGTCCAAGAGTATTAACCAAAAACTGTTGCTTTTTCTGCTATTACAGGGATACAAGAGGGTCTTCAGTAGGAAGAGCCTGGAGCAGGCAAAGACGACTGGCATCTCCTTCGTGAGAAGGACGAGAGGAAGGACAGAAGAAAAGGAGAATAGCCTACAGGAGGAATGGAGGGCACTGCAGGAAATTGGCTCCCACCTTCAGATGGACTACCAGAAATTTAAGGGGTTAGAGTCGCAGCCATCCAAGCTAGCCGTCAGTCTCAAGAATGGCACTCAATTGCGAGCACATAGAGTTCCTTTGGCTCTAATCCAGTATATAATTAGCAGCACATCTCAAGAATGAAGAAAGCGCAGCTTAGCCGTTCCTGTTTCTTTCATTCTGTCCATCAAACTCTGGTCTCTGAGACTAAGATTTAAACTGCGACTAAATACTCTTACAAATGCCATACTCTTACTGCCATTTCAATACAGTCAGTTTTCATCCTTTCAAACATGATTTCAGAGAATGTCTGGCATAAATGTGGCATTACAGAGGATGATTAGAAAAAAAAAGATACTAATTCATTTTACGAATTTAATGTGCCAATACATAATATGAATGTGGATTCCAGGAAGGTGAATGCATCTAGCAGCCTAGAAAATTACAGCAGCATCAATTTGCCCTTTATCCCCTCCTCCCCATACAAGAGAAACATGAAGAAAAGTTTAACTGCAGGAGACAATTACTGAATCTGGGTTTATTTTCAAAGCCTTGAAAACTACACACACACACACACACACACACACACACACACACACACCACACACACACACACACACACACACACACATCACATCACCTGAGATAAGAGTGCTGCAGTTTCTCCTTCTTCATTTTGCCCTGACCCCCCTCTAAGGCCTGAACTCAACAGCAGCTGAACATGCCACTGACCTCTGAACTGACCCGAGATCAGTATTCTGCACACATCTCGGCCTGAACCCTTCACAGAATGTGACAAAAGCTACTCACTTTTCTACAACCTTTCACAGTGGACACAGTGTGGACCCATCAGCAAAAGTGTCAGTGAAGTGAAGGGAAACCGTGTATTTAAATGTTGTTTTCTGAGAAATGTGACGTGTTCAGTTGCAGTTTTCATAACGTGAGCATGCATTCTTTAACGTGAACTGAATTTTTGAAAAAAAAAAAAGAGAAATTGATTTGTCATGTTTGTAAATGTGGTGTTTTGTCTTTATTGTTGTTGCAATCATTGCTTACACGAAAGCAAGCGGCCCACCAATGTCATTCTTAATGTAAAATTAAAAAAAAGGTTCTAAAACGCTTATTACTCATTACGCTTTTCAGGTCCTCGAAGAGAATGAAGGATTTCTTTTCCTCTTGCCTGTAAATCAAACAGAGTCTTCTATAAAGCTAAAAGATGTCTCACTCAAGTCTCAAGACTCATTCATTTCCGCGTCAGAGCACCTTGGGCCTCCAAATGACTAAAACAGCCCACATTCTGGTCTGCTCTTTAACATGTTAATTTATTTCTTTCTGAAAGGATATTCATGGACAAACATTTTGGATTGGTGTCCAGAGTGCGCACTGCACAAGGCCTGCTTTTCATATTAGGCCAAAGTGCTTTGGACATGTGGTGCTGAGACTGTGAAACACATCTTTTCTCATTAAAGCCTTACATTTTATACAGGCCACACATGCACACCGTCATTTGTCTTGTTCTCATTTAAGTCTTCGCAGTGGGCACATAAGCTGTAAATCTTCTCTGCAGTTATAACAGCATAATGTCTCATTATGCTCAATGCTTCTTTCTGTCAAATTTAATAGTATTTTTTATCAAAAATCTTTTATTGTGTAGTAATATTTGGCATCACCAAAGCAAGTAAGCACATTCGTGGCAATGAGTCAGAATTTTTTTGCCTTTCTTTTCCGTTGAATCCCATGCTCATGTGGTATATACTCATATTTTCTCATCAGATTTTTTTGTTCAAGTTAATACATTTGCAGCCATTGTTTATGCATTACATATATAAGTGCAATTTAGGTTTTCAGCAGAATATGCCATACTAAGTAGCATTGTGATTGTTAGAAATACAACACCCGAATTAAGTGAATGTGTAAGAAGTCCAAAAGCAAAAGGAGACGCTCTCAGCATTAAATCATGGCACTCCAAAATGCTTTGCCAATTTGTAGCCAACAGCCATCAGAACATCAATACGTTACAAGCTTTGTTTAATCAGAAACCTCTGCACAGATACAGAACATGCTGACTGAAGAGTGAGAATCAGAAAAACGATACTGATACCACAGTATAACCACTCAACAGTGCTGCACGGTGATGTGATTATAAGTCTGGGGGTGTTTTGCCTACTGTGGAGTCGGGCACCTGCACAGAGACATCTGCATTCTGATAATGGAGAAGAACTGTTCTATTCTTCAGAGACATGTTATACCCTCTCATTTGGATCTTGTTGGAAACAGATTGAAACTGCAACAGGATAATGTCTCAAAACACAATTCAAAGCTTTTAAACAACCTTTTGAAAACCTTTTGAAAAGAGGATCAAGGAGTGCTGGCTGTCATTTGCTCCACTTTCCTCCACAGCTGCCTGACCTAAACCCCATAGACCATTCATGACACAACAAGATACTATTTGATATATTGCGAAACCATGCTGGGACAACGGATCATCAGATTCAAGTGTACGCTGTCATTACAGCAAAAAAGGGGACATACCAAATACTAGTATTGTCTGACATTTATGTTATTTAAATATTCAACTGTTCACTCAAACTGTCATGTGGATTGCATGATTTGTAAATTTACAATTTAACTCTATTCATTAAAAAAGCATTTTCACAAGCATTTTCATTAGTGGTCCCAGAATTAGTGGTACACACATACACACTATTTTGTGCCATTTTATACCACTTAAAAATACAATTTGTTAATTAATGATTAATTATTTGTAAATTAATGACAAATAAAATGTTCCTGAATGACATGGAATGAAGCGCTAGCACATTAATGTACATTTCCCTTCACATCATGAAAATGAAGATTTCGTTTCATTATTATTTCTCCTGAAAGGACAGAAACAGGAGAAGGGTGTTGTTCTGATGCAAGTGTGAGAGACACAATAGGGTCACTGCGATGTTTGAATACTTCAGTGTCACTACTGGGTTGAGAACAGTCTTCTAACCATAAGAATAGTGGGTTGAGAACAATTTTCTAATCCATTAGTGGTCCTCTGGTCAGAAACTGATCAAAGGTCTGCTATATTAGTGTCACTGCTGTCCTGATTTGTTGTTTTTGGGGAGCACCTTCTTCAGGGGACATATGCTCCAATGGATGCTCAAAACTACTCTAATTAAACCTTGGGAATTTCACCCAAGGAATATAAAACCTTTTGTCATGCACACCAGCTCACACGGGGTCAATCGGCACCGGAAATGACGCCGTGTAAAGTATATATAAGCTGGAAGCTGGTAACGTATGACACACAGACATTGAAGTTACGTGCTTCACACCCTTCATGTTCTCCTCAAAGCCTTATCCACGGTACTGTGAGTACTTCTGCTCTTCGGAGCGGTTCAAATCCTACCCTGTGTGTGTAAAGAACGCGGATTCGTTTCTTTTGACTCTCTCGTGCCATCCTCGTTTGGGCTCTTCCACCACGCAACATTTGGGCAAAGAGTCAATTCATTCTCGTTCCGAACATGACGGCTACAAATCAGTGATCTGAAGGACCCGCAAGTTCGTTACTCAAGAGGCAGGAGATGTGATTCCATCCTTCAAAAGCTTCATTTTATTCAGTATACTTATTTAAAAAGAACAATAAAACCATCCACAAATTGCGGAACTCCAGGATAGCGGGGAAAATAAAACAAAACCAAAAGAAACCAAGGAGCTGGGACTATTGGTAGGGTGGGCCCACAAAGACCGGATTGCTGCACAAGGCACCCACATACACTCGTCCACACACACACACACACCAGTGAGATCAATGTATCAGCAGTCTTTAACCCACTTCAGCGATTCCCAACATCAACCAGCTGTACCAGCAACTACTTTGAACAAGGAAGCCACAGCAAGAACAAGGCACCTGCATGTGCCATGAGAGCAAGGTGCACAAAAGCGATACCCACTCAACAAGAAGTAGTAAGTCTAGTCTCTTTTATAGCCCTCCAATGGTGATTAGTGAACTCACCAGGACCCAACAGCCACTAATTAACTCACCTGGACCCAAAAGCCACAACAAGTAACCTTTATCCTGCTACATCTGCTTGGACTTCTATATAGTGTTGCTTTCGTCAATGAAAATTCTGACAAAATATTGTCGTCAACGAACATTTATCATGTAACTAAAATGAGACGAGACGCAACGTAAATGCTGGTCATGTGACAACAACGAAACGAAATATATCCTGTAATATTGTTGACGAATAAGAACAAGGCTAAATGTGGTTTACCAAATAAAAACTACGCTAAAATGTCTCTTCATATCCGTTAACTAAAACGAGACGAGACGTTATTTCCTGTATGATAGGGGGCGGAAACAAAAGTTTTGGGACGCTCGGCCTTAGAGTTGAACGGTGTTACGTCCCAGTACCACCATGGAGAGGCACTGTGAATTAAATCTAGAGCGCGCAAAAGTATTGGGACGGAGGGGCAAAATAGTGCCAGGGAGAGAGATATGACACACACACACACACACGGAAAGCATTTTGATAAGCAGCCTTTCCTTTATCCATGCAATAAAAGCTGATCCTAAATTGTTCTGATTTGGTTGTCTAGAATATATATGGTCAGGAATAAAAAAAAAAATTCAGGCCAGCACACTGACGGAGAAGACTTTTAGCAGTTTTACAAATGTGGGTTTTATGGCAATAAAACAAACATTATAATTTAATTTGCATTTAAATTTAATTTTTATTGTTATTTTATTTATTTAATTAAATAATTTAAATGTATGTGGTTAAAGTGAAGTGAAAGTGATCATTCGGTCATATGTGAACACACCACAGCACACAGTGTGAACAGCACGAAATTCTTCCT
>JBBJLR010140301.1:0-15000 GCA_037577145.1 Brachypetersius gabonensis | reverse complement strand
GGTTTGCACAGTGTCAGCTTACATCACACCTTCAGACAGCACACTGTTGTCAAGGCAAGTTCTATTGTCATTTCAAACATATACACACAGTACAAAGTGCAACCAAACAACGTTCCTCCAGGGCCATGGAGCTACACCACAAGACCACAAGTGCATACAGGAGAGAGCAACAAACAACATTTAGTGCATTCACAGTAGCTGCTGTACTCGTCTGAATGAATACAGTATTATGTCAGATACTGGATCCTAGCAGTGGAGAGTCATGTGTGTGCAGAACTGCTGAATAGAGGAAGACAGCCATAAATATAGTTGTGCAAATATGTGCAAATATAGCCGTAGCAGGACATAAAGTATGCAGTGTAATAAATAGAAGGTGTGTGCCATAACCAAAGAACTCAATTTTAGCAATAATAAAACCAATAATTCAATCAGAAAAAAATGTGATTAGAATAAACTCCAATTAACACTCATTAATCTTCTGCCATGGCTTTGTATAAATGGATGATAATGGATGATAACCGAGAGAATTGCATGTTTAACAAACTATTAATCAAACCTTTCTTTCACGACCAAAGCATCATTAACTCTCCCTGAAACAAGAGCAAACCCGCTTTGAGACCATAAAACACCTTGATATGATCAAAGCGTCTGCACTTCATTGTCCTGTACCATGAGGTTGAACTTTGAATCATGTTTCAGTGATGCCGTATCTGAAGTTATAAGGTTTTCAGCAAACAATAACTAGAATTTGCCTTTTTGGGCAAGAAAAGGTTAAAGAAAGTTAAATCATCTAAGCATAATGTAAGTGCTTTAATGTAAACTGTGTGAACTGATGTGAAGCTGTGCAGACAAACTGTAATCTCAGATTCAGATAATAAAGTGAGCAGTGAGTGCAAACATCCACAAAAGAGAAGTAAAGTAAACTCACTGTAATATATACAGTAAATATATACAGTTTCTGTCATTTGTGGATTTAATTGATTGCGGAAACTCCTGATATCTTCCGCATTCGTTTTTTTGCCTTCTTCATGGCAATATATACTTTTTCAAGCATTTTAGTGCTAAATAAAACAATAGTGACATGCATGTTTTACACAGACACGCTCCCAAAACTTACAAAAGCAACAACCAGAATAAAATGTGAAGTTTGTCTCTCGTTTTTTTCCATGGCTGCATATTTATGTAGGCAGATTTTAGAGGGGAGCCTTAATATACAATATAAAACCAAATTATTCTACTGGAACCCTTTTCTAATGTTAATGTATTGTTCTATTTACTGTCCAATATGTCTAAGAAAGGTATGTAAATGTGCTGATAATATTTTATTGGGTGCTATTTAGCCCAGCATGTACTTCTCCAACACTAACGCATGTTTAAGGTCAGAACCTTCTCAGCACCAAAACTCAAAATGTGTAACTGTTTTATATATGAACTTTAGGAAGTAATACACCTACATGGCTTTTAGGGGCAATACCAAGCAAGCTTGCCTAAAGTTGCACGTTTCATGGCAAACCACTCTGAATAACTTTTTTATTTTTTCGCAGCTTAAATGATGTGCAACATTTTCTTTAACTTGCCAAGACTGTTTATGTTTTACAGTTTAAGTGGAACCGAAGAACTTAAACTTCCTCACTCTCTCCCGCTGTTGAGGAGCATGTCCCTCAGTGTGCACCCCACTGACGACCAGATCCCTTCACATTAAGTCAGTGGTGAAATCTGCTTGTCAGCAGCTCTGCAGAGGCTCGGGAAGTTCGATTTCCTCCACAAATACTGTCCAACTTCTAGAAATGCCCCATAGAGAGCATCCTGACTGTGTGCATGGCTGTCTGGTGTGGCAGGTGCACCCTCCATGACCACATGTCCCTCCAGACAGCCGAGCAAGACGCGAGAGCAGCTGAACTCATTACAGGCGATAATCTCCCAGCCTTACAAAACATCTTCCACACATGATGTCTGGGGAAGGCTCAGAAATTCATCACACACCACAATCGCCCGGCACACGGACTGTCTACCAGACTTTCAATCCCGAAGCAGCAGGCCTACCTGCAGGCCATCAGGACCCTGAACACACAGTAATCCACTCACTTCCCCTTCTTCCACTCTTCCACTCATGCCTCCTCCACCTCCCACACACTGGTCACTGCAATGACAGCTCAAGGGTACTCATGAAAATCTCTTCACATGTTTCTGTCACTTCTGAGTGTGTTGGAATATTTCTTATTACCACGGACTACGTTCTGTCTCTGTATAAAATACTGATCATATTTATCACCAAATACACACTGTACATTATTTTTACATTTTTATGATATTTTGCCGCTATGTCTGCTTTCATACACTCTTTATGTCTTTAGAAAATATGTTCAGACTAAAGAGTTTATGTCTAGAGCTCTGAAGCTGATGTATCTAACAAGTAATGGAAGCTTAACAAATCATAAATCGTCGTCATATGTCAAAACAGCTCCTTAAATTGAAGTTTCCCTGGTTTGCTCAAGGTATCGGATGTCATCCTTAGCTTTGTTTGGTGTTCCTATATCACAGGGAATCAGGGAATAATAATAATTACTACTGGGGTTTAAAAAAGGGCATTACGTGCAAATGCCACAAATGCACATAAGTGGGAGGTATAAGCCCGAAGAGGGAGGGGGGTCCAGAGAGCAGTCGAGCGGTAGTGCGGCAAGCAAAAGCACAGCTAACAGCACACGTGTAGGAGAGTGCACAACAGTTTTAGACTGTTTTACACCATTTTTATTTGTTAAAAATAGATTTTACTACTATGCTCTCGGTTCTAAGGGTTAAACCAGCCAATAGGCTTTGTGCAAACTACCTGAATTAATCAACACAAGCAGCTGCCTGGAGACGCACTTGAGGATAAGTGGCAAATTAACAACTTATACACCAAATTATTCTCATTTCATTAATGAATGTTGTCTTGTCCTGTTTTGTTGCTCCTGAGTTTTTCATGCCCCCCCTCTCTCTCTTACTCTATTTAAACACTGTGTATTTTGTCCTGTCTGGTGGTTAGAGAGTTGCCCCTGCAATCAGAAGGTTGTAGGTTCAAGTCCCAGGACTGTTAGGGGCAAGACTGAGGTAACCTTGAGCAAGGTGGTGTCCCCACACACTGCCCCCCGGGCGCCCCCTAATTGGTGGCAGCGAAAGAATTTCACACTTTTCACACTGTGTGCTGTGCTCTGGTGTGTTTTTGTTCCTGTGTTGCTCCATGGTCCTGGAGGAATGTTGTTTAGTTTGACAGTGCACATGGCTGAAATGATAATAAACCTGCTTGACTTGACGTAACTTTACCAAAACCTCTGTGAGTCTGTTGTAAGATTGGGGCAGAGGAAGAGGAATGTGTCAGACTCTGCTTGGTCAAAGTCAAAGTAAATTTTATTTTCATCTCAACAACATACATTTATAGTAACCCCTTTGTTTTTATGTGGATCAGCATTCGGATTTTGTCTAATGTGGATTTTTCTGAGAACTGAAGTTGTCAACCACCATAAAAAGAAGAAGAAGAAGAAGAAGAAGAAGAAGAAGAAGAAGAAGAAGAAGAAGAAGAAGAAGAAGTGTCTTGTCCTCCTATTTTAGTGTTTTATCCCCCCCTCAATTTTCAACAGTTATCTAGTTATCTAGTATCTAGTATTAGTAAGCTGTGCCCTGTCTAAACAAGTGGGTAGAGAGAGTTATTTCAACATTTCTTTTGTGTATGAATTTTGTTTGGGTACGTTTTTAATGCTAACCGCTAATGCTAATGTTTTTCTGATTCAGATTTTTTATTTACCTTTACATTTTCTTCAAGGGTAAAACAGCTTATTTTAAAAAAGAATATTTGGGGGCATATTTAGGGTTTACACTATAAAAAAGGCATTTTTAGGCTTTTTTTTTTACCAAAACACAACAACACGGGTTTTCACTATACGCGGGTGCTCTTGAAACGTAACCCCCGTGAACAGCAGGGGATTGCTGTACACAGTGAGACTAAATGGTGTGGCTCCACATTTTACAGTGTACAAAGAGACATGTAGAGTACACATGTATCAATAAACTAACAGTATAACGATGACATTTAGTACAAAAATGTGTAAATTTAGTGCAAGGTTTTTATCTTCAAAAATCGTGCAAATCAGTGGAACGTTGAGTCAGTTAGCATATAGCCCTCATCCATCCTTTGCTAAAGTCACCTTTAAACATTGTTTGAGCAACTGACCTGTGCAGACATGTACAGGCACTTCTCATGATTGCTCTTATAATGTTAGCTTTGCATGTAAGATATGTCAGATCCCAAAATCCCAAAAGTTTGAATAGAAGAGTGAAATTCTACCAAATTCTTAAACCAAAGACGCAAGAAAACAAGTGCAGGATGTGGATTAAACAATGTGGAAGACTGTGTTACTGATTAAATTTTTGTAGAAAGAAAAATACTGCATTGTAAATACAATATAGTACACCCCAGTTTTATGAGGATCAGGAGTCGCAGGTTGTAGCCGACCTGGAAACTCTTTTGTCAAAGTGCGATTTCTCCACAGAGCAAGCACTCAGACACTTCAAACTCCACAGTTTGGTAGCTCTCCAGTATTTTTAGCTGGAGTAGATCAGGTTTTATTCTCTGAAAATTGGTCACCTTGCCGCATGTCCCAATACTTTTGTCCCGCAACCTTCCGAGTTGCATATCTTGATGGGGAATACGGGATTACCTTTACATTAAACAAATGCATTAAACTGAGTTTAAAATAACATTAAGGAGCTTATTTGGGGGCATTGGGGTTCAAACTACAAAAATTATCCGTACTGTATCTCACATGTGAAACATGGTGGTGGTAATGTCATGGTTTAAGCCTGTTTTTCTGCATCTTTTCCAGAATAGCCTGCCATTATGCAGCAGCACAATGAACCCAAGTACACAAATCATTCTAGCAATGAATAGTTAAAGAAGGATAGAAGTAATACTTTGGAATGGCCAAATCAAGGTCTTGGCTAAATCCAATAGAAAGGTTGTGGAAGAGTTTGAAGCAGCCAACCAGCCTCCCAGAGTTGTGAAAGGTGATGTGCAAGACTGATCAACAGGTGCAGTTATTGCTGCACAAGGGATCGCACTGACACTAAAAACAAAGTTTCATATATTATCCAATTCATATTTATAGTTTTGGATCATGTTTCTTGATAAACACTAACTGGATCCTCTTTATCTCATTTTAGGATGATGTATTAAGTGATAATGTATTTATGCAGTAACACAGAAAATTCTAAACACAAGCACACTTTCAAGCACAATTGTATACATTAGTCCAAGTAATTGGAGTGACTGTGCAGAGACTTGTTTAAAATGTTATCTATGTATTGAACCATCCATTGCAACTCTAGCAGGACTACTAGGGTGGCAAAATGGCATTTAATTTATAGCAGCATGTTATGTGCCGGCACTGATCACACCCACGCCTGAAACGGCATCAACTGTTCTTTAGTAATGCCTTATAGACTTACTACTGTGATCTAATTCTCTTATCTATTAAAACAACACAGTATGGACAACATTTAAGCTCCAGGAACGGTGCTATGACTGTTTTCATCCTGTCCTTTTTCATAAATAATAGATTTTCGACCCTGTCAGAAACCAAACTGTGATGATTCAGGCATGCAGTTTGCAAAAGGATAACACTGGTCAACAAAAAAAATGTGTAATCATCAGAAACCACAACACACTTCTCTAAACAAGTTTTTCAGGCTGATTTCAGATCTGCTTCCAGTTTTTTTCAGTCACATCAACCTTTTGAATTATGAGAAATATTAGATCTGCAATAGACTCGCATGCGGTTTTTATTAAACCACAGACACCAATCAAGAACTGTTTCAATATTTTCAGAGTGAAGTCAGACAGGCCACACTGTGGCATAGATATAATGATCAGAGTCAGTCAGCTACCACTGTTTCTTCTAAAACACTCAGCATATGATTATTATATGATCATTATACCAACTATCATGCAGTATAGAACTAGCTTCATCACAAAAACAGGGAAAGCAGGGAAAACTAAACACTGATTTGAATTTGACCTGTTGACCTGCGTAATCATAAGCTTCCATAACATAAGCTACATTGACTTTATAGCTTCAATTCAAATCTAACAAAACAAGCTCTGGACATGAAATATGTCCGGGTTGCTCAACTGCACTTAAGATACTATGAAAATAGGAATTATCACAAAAAATATTGGTTCAAAGAGCTTTTTATAGTACGGATGTGCAGTGCAGTTCTCCAGTCCTGCTACAGTCAGGGTGTTGGCTTTGCCTGCTGTATTGCTCTGATGCAATAAACATGCTGATAGATGAGCTGTCTGCCTGCATTTCATCCGTCAGTGGCCAGTGAAGTGTGGTTGTATTGTCGTGTGTGATGTGTGCCATTTGGGAAGCGTGTGTGTGTGTGTGTGTGTGTGTGTGTGTGTCTATGCTTCTTGTATCTTGGTGTGCATCTGGTATCTGGTAAATTTTCCATTGCTACATGACACAGTCTGTCTCTGTGGACTCTTTGGCATTTAAGAGTGTGATTTCTTGGGAGCTCACCTGAGTCATGGTGCTAGATTACTGAGAGTAGAACGAGCAACAACAACAACAAAAAAAAAACAGGCTTGAGTCTGCCACAGCTAACAGCTGCTTGTTTTATGTGGTTTGGCTCCCAGTTTCAATGCAATGTCTGTGCAATGCTTTGGGAAGCATCAAACCTGGTTTAGAAGCCACACCACCAATGATATAACGTCTGAAGAAAGCCATGCATCATTTTATTTGTTCTTGTGTGTTTATTTTTGCATCATTTGAACACAGCAACCGCTTTGAAATTGTGCCAAACTCTGAAATTACTTGCAATTATACTTCTTTCCTTTGATTAATTTTGTAGAAAAGACTGTTTTTTTGAATTTTTTAATGATTTTGTGTGTTTTTTTCCCAAGCAGTGATGCTACTATATCCATCCATCCATCCATCCATCCATCCATCTGTCCATAATCTTAACTGCTTATCCTAACCAGGGTCATGGGGATGCTGGAGCATCCTAGACAGGTTGCCAGTCCATCACAGAACTATTATTTTATTCCTTAAATGACCATGTCATGGAAAATCCTATTTTCCTTACTTAGTTTAATGTAATAGTGTGTAAACACTGCTCAAGTTTGAAATCTGTCCATGTTTTCCTGAGTCCACATGGACTATATATGTCAACTAAGCTGCAAACAATCAGCCCGTTTTCAGTTCATTCTTTAAATAATGTCACAAAACTCGACACACATGCATCCCTCCACCTATTCTGCCCACAGCAGTTTAGTTCTTCCCGTTCATGTGTTATCATTATGGAAGTTATCAGAAGCGTTTCAGCCCGGTCTGCTTTTTGAATGAGGCACAATATCTGGCAGCCAAACAGAACATGGCTCATTTACATATCTTGGCTTTTGTAGCTAAACCATTTTTCTCTATTTTCATTTTTGACGTGTTAACTGTCCTGTACTGAGTGAGAATATTAAATCCTAAATGAACCAATAGAAATGGTCCAAACTGATTGGAATAAAATATTCCTCTATATTAAATTATCTTAAAAGGTAATTGAAGAATGTTTTTTCCCTCTCCTGCGAATCCATTTTGGAGATATGAGGTATTGGCCCAAAGGGGATGATGTATTAGTTTCCAGCCAAATGAAAGAACTTAGTAATAGAAATGACTAGTGCTGCAGTTCCGACAGAGTTACAAACATCCTTCAGCTGAATACAAATAAAAATGTGTGTTTTTTTGCTTCTTCTAGACCTTGTCTGAAGGCCTAGAAGGCTCTGAGTGTTCCCCCGATACCATGTAGATCTGTATTAATGCTTTGTGCAAGACTGTAGGAGCTCACCACTGAAGGCATAACATTCAACAGACTTTGAGCTTTGTAAAATGATCTTATTCTTATGGTGTACTCAGCACGAGGAAGGCAACAGTTGTAGCTCATGTCCTGGAACCGCCTGTGACTCCACTCCTTGTGAATCTCCACCAAATTCTCGAATGGGCTGTGCTGCACAATCCTCCCAAGGCTGCAGTTATCCCTGCTGCTTGTGCACCTTTTTCTACCACATTTTTCCTTCTTTTCAACTTTCCATTAAAATGTTTGGATCCCGCTTCTTTATGAGCTTTTGTGGATTTCAGTGACTGTCTTCTGGACAACTGTCAAGTCAGCAGTCTTCCCCATGATTGCACGGCCTACTGAACCAAACCGAGAGACCATTTAAAGGCTCAGGACACCTTTAAAGGTGTTTTGGGTTAAATAGCTGAGCTGAATCAGATGCCATCGATCTGCACTATTGAACATTTTCACAATATTCCCATTTTCTGAGAAACTGAGTTTAGCCAAATTTAGGAAAAAGGGAAAAGAAATACTTGAGTTAGATAACTTTTCAATGCTATTCTAATGTATTGAGGTGAACCTGTACTTAAGAAAGCGCTTTCTTATGGCCTGACCAGAGGAGAACCTGTTTGTAAGTAATGCTTTGATTGTCCTTTGTGATACGAGGACGCCCTGTCAAGCTGCTGTCCACGGATATTGCCTTTTAAAGCATGGCTGATGGCTAAAAGTCAAACGCATGAAGTAGTTTTGATATTGTAATAGGAAATTCAGCATATCAGCCTGAACTGAATGCATTTGAAAGGTTTCCATTACTCTTGTCTTGAAGTGTTTACGATCAAGACACATTCATAACCTTAAATTCGAGCCGTGTATGGAGCAGTAATCCCCGAGTGGCCAAGCATAGCAGAGCGGGTCACGCGCTTCACGCCTTGTGTTTGATAAGGTTGTCCTGTCACACTCCTCCTGCACTGCGGCTTTATGTGTATTGCGCATTCTGACAAAGAGGAGTGGAAACAAGCCTCCTACACTGTCTGCAGCCATATTTGAAAGAAAGAGAGTGCAGAGTTAAAACTGAAATATGGAAATCTGGCTGGATCTAATTGCTGGAATTGTGCTTCTGTAGTGCAGTATTATAACAGAGGGATGGTACAGTACATTTTGCATGAAACAATATTTTGCAGATTCACTCTTAATGGGAAATTCCACTTGGAATTCCTTTTTTCAAAATGTGACCTGATCTGGCAAAATGAGTCACAGTGACCCAAAATTATAAATTGAGGTTTGGTATCATTGAAAAAAATAAGCTTTAAAATGATATCTAGGTCAAAGCTGTATCTTAAACGGTTGTTGAGTTACAGTCGTTTGAATGATTGAATCGCAGCATCATTTTCCAACTGAAAAACCGAGAAAATCGCATTTAAAAATTTTTGTTGATATAACGATCCATAGCATCCAAAGAGTTACATCCAGTATTCAACAACAACATTTTACTACCGGCATTTAGATACTTAGAAAAATATATTAAATCAGACTGAAGCTTCAATTATTTCCAAATATTTATTAAATCCTTATCAAATCATTTATATTTTTGTAAGATTTGAGAGCAGCAGCTCAACTTAAATAGCCATTTAAGTACATTTTCACAATTATTTCCTTGATGAAACTTGAGAGATGAGATTCATTGAGATTCATTTCGAAAGAAACTTTTCTTTCGTATGAGACCAAAAAAGAAAAATCAATATTTTTGATGTTTTTCAACATAATTGGCCCATATCTTCCAACTCGGGTCACAAATGTAATCAAATCAAATTTCCAGTGCAACATCAAATACTCGTGTGCAATAATAATATGTGGTGCAATTTTTTCATACTCACGTACGTATGGTGCAACATTATCCATCCTGCAAGTTTCCATACCCTTCCCACTTCTCTATTGCCTGTTTTACCTGCAGGATGGTCTAAAATTCACATTCTACCCACACTTCTGGATTGTCTATATATTGCACTGTCCTCTCATCCTCTTTGCTCAATGCTGTAACTGCCTTCTTACTTACGGTGCAATAGTCATCATTCCAGGTTTATCTAGTGTCCACACTAGTCTGTTTATTATTTTTTCTATTGTCTATTGCCTGAAACCTGCCCTCTGTTGACTGTTGACTGTTGTAAGTTGCTATATGTTGCACTGTGGCCCATGAAGAAACATCTCATTTCACTAAACACATCTACACAGCTACTGATGACAATAAAGTAACCTCAAACCTTTAATTAACTTAAGTAAAAGTATCCTTTAATTAACCTTTAGTAAAATTAAATCATTCCAATGTGATAAAGCCACCATGCTACCTCAGATTTGTTCACAGTGGTTGAAAGAGAACTATATGTCTAAAGAATTCAGTGCCTCTATTGACTACCTCAAAGAAAGATGCTCCATGAAATGATAATCAGTACAGTAAGAGGAGGTTTTGGCCTAGAACATACTTTTTCAAACAGGCGTGGGTGGACGGGCGCAGTTAGAGGACTTTGTTTGGCAAAATTGTCCACAAAGATTGAGATTTATCTCTGTTTTTCATGATAAACTTTACAATATTAATTGGATATATTCCATAACCCCTGGTTCAAATAAGGAAAATGGCTTCACATCTATGCAGAAAATAGCAAAGAATTGCCCTTTATTTCTTCCATTGGCTTGTAGTTCACTATATGGCCACCAGGGAGAAGTGTTGCTCATAATAAGGTTTCCTCATGACATACCCCTGAAAGGTCACCATTCATTTAAGTAGCACAATCAGAGCTATGATTTCCGTAATTATGTTTGGCATAGACTTTTGAAAAGTTTTGTGTAACACTGTGCTTCTGAACGGTGGTCCTGGTCTTCATTTGGTGGCTATTTCTTTGAGTCGAACTTTCTTTTCTCGTGAAGGACATTCCATTAGGCCAGAGGCTCCGTATTCAATTAAATCAAGGCGAGACTTTAAAGGACAGAGACAGGACTTAGACAAAACGCCTTTTCAGGAGGCTAATTGTTCCCGAAAATATAACAGAGAGTGGGCGTTCAGTCACCTTGGAAACAGCGTAAAGGCATCCTGGAGATATCAAGGTCTGATGCAGAGAGCTGGAGCGATGGAATGCCTCGTGAAGCAGACCAGAGGTCATATTTTCAACTGGAATGTAGGCGGACTGTTTCTGGATCAGAACTCTGTTTGGCAACCAAGCGATGAAAGTATGGAAATCACATTCGACGTGTTGACGCTAGATCAGTGTTCGCTGAGCACAGGTTGTGGAGGAGGTTGTGCTGAACTGTGGGAGTTGCTCGAGCTCACGATTATTTCCATAAATGATTTCCTGAGCTTCAAAGGAACTGCTGGTACTGGAGCACCTAACAGCCTAACAGCAGGCGTAGCTGCAACACTGGGGGTCTTCATTGATCTCGATGTGATGCGAGCGATAAGATGCCAGAGATCAGAGGGGAAGTCGACCTGGTTTTGATTCGGAAACGTGTCTAGGAGCGGGCAGCGGACGGGAAATCAGCCATGAGTGAATCATGCCATGGATGTGGGCAGGACCTCTCGCTATGCATGACCAAGCAGCATTGACACAGAGCAACTGGACACCAAAAGCAATCAGAGCTGTTTGTGATTGCCTTCAGATACGCCATTTACTTACAAGGTTGAGTGGTTTTGTTTGCGCAAGCCAAACAAGAGCCGCAGAATATTCAGCCTGTCTATATGCATGCACTCTTTCATCTTCCGTGAATAATCAATGGTGTAAGTGTACGCCGTCCTTAAAAGCTTATTTCCAACCTGTCTGGGGAGGATTCGTCGATGCGTCAACACTACCCTAAGACAGACCCCTGGATCAATTAATGTACCTTCCCGTAGGCCAGATTACCCATGATCCTTTCCTGTCTATTCAACCAATCTGGTTTTGGGGCTGGAGTAAAACAATCCAAAAATAAGCTTAAAAAGGGATTTCTTCAATATCTGTTGTCTGGGAAACACCCAACATTCAAGTGTCATTCACAGTGCACAGTTCTAAAGTGGCATGCTGGTACACTGACAGCTCTTTGTGAAAATAGTTTGGATTTAAAGCTTTTTTAGCTTAAAAGACATTTAACGACTTATTTTGTAGCATAAACATTTTAGGCCAGTCTGCAGCTTTGCCTTTAATGCAGATTGTATGATTTAATATTCTTTTACATATTGCATAACCTGAACTAACTTAATTTCAGCCTTTTCTCTTTATAGTAAGGTTTTTGGTTTGTTACATGGTTTCCTTCCAGGCAATGCAGATAGAAATGATCATTTTCTCACTACGAAGAGACATGACTGGTACCCGGTGACATCTGAGAACACACACCGCTTGTGTGTATGTCAATATTTAAAAGAATATTTTGTAAAATATGCTGGCTGTGCATGGTGTGGCTGGAGCTAAACTAACTTTTGGGATATCCAGTAAGATGCAAGTGCAACAGACAAAAATACATTTATTGAGCTTTGGCATTTCTTTACAGCTTAGGAGAAAACCTAGGAGATACTAAGAGAGGATCTGGCAAAGATACTAAGGAGAGCAAACGGTCGTTTCTGCTTTTAGTGTCTTGCCTTTAGCAAGAAGAAACCATGCAACAACACAAATACCTTCCAGTAAAGAGAACAGATAAGAGGTAAAGAAAAGAACAGATAACATGAAATGAAAAGGTAATTAGCAGAAACCTGGAAGTGCTTCTGGAACACTCTAACCATAATATAAAATAACTTTATTTTATGTATTATGAATGTTTGACCGTGTTCTATTTGACTTTGAGCAACGTAAGAACAGTTTCACGGCCTGGCCAGCAGCCACTTGATGCCACTATTGTTTTGTTTGAGGGACTTTTATGTTGAAAGAGTTCACAGTGTCTTGTCTGTTGTATTAATCACAGTCTTGGGTTGAAGTGTTTGTGTTTTCTCATTGGTTTGGGGGTTTTGTAACATTTGTATTTAAAGGTCCCATGGCATGAAAATGTCACTTTATGAGATTTTTAACATTAATATGAGGTTCCCCTGGCCTGCCTGTGGTCCTGCAGTGGCTAGAAATGGCGATCGGTGTAAAGAGTGCTTTGATCATTCTGCTCCGCCGTTGAGAGAAGGACAGCTCCGAAGGCTGATCTGGAATTTGGCCCCATATGATGTCATACGGGGAAAGGTTACCTCCCCTTTCTCATGCTTTGCCCAGAGAATCTTGCCCTCCTCCCATAAAAAATGAGCATTGACAGTCGGTGGAGCTGTGTGTGAGAGATACTTTTGCCTGTAGAGACATCATGGCTTGCAAACGAGTGAAGCATGGCAGTTGCTCTGTGCTTAGATGTACAAATAAGCACAAATGTATTTTTTTAGTTCCTTCATGCAAAGGAAGGCCTACAGTGACCGCAAGCTGGCCCCTCCCCCACCTTCCACCTTGCCCCTCCTCTCTCCTCCTCATTATCATTTAAAGCTACAGACACAGAAACGGTGCGTCCTCTGGAAATCTCATTATAGAACTGGCTCAAAGTGGCTATAATTCGGAAAGAGACTTCAGATACAGTATTAGGGGACCACTAAGACCTATATAAAAGCATTCAAAATCAGCATGTCATGGGACCTTTAAAGTGCTCTAGTTCATGTCTTGACTGTCGGTCAACCCTCACAAATACCCTCAGCATTACCTGTTCCTCATGTGTCTATGTTAAGTATGCCTTGTGTTTCAGACCCTCATGTTTTTGTTCATGTCTGTTAAATAAAACCCAACATAGGGAGCCCTGTGTTTGTTCCTCGCATCACTACCCCAAGCCCCGATGTGACAAACAGAAGGGATCACTTCCTTTGAAAGTCTCCTGAGTCTGTGGTACAAACTCCGGCCAGGTCATTTTTAGGTAATATGATGATGGTGCATTCCAAAACTCACTCAACAGGTATTAACTGGGTCATTTTCAGATTTTCACTGACACAGACAGTCCAACTAAATCACACTGAACACCATAGTCTTAGTTATTAAGCTGTTAAAAGACATACATTATCATGAATACTAATTAATGGATACTACTTTGTAGAGAAAAGGCAGTAAATATCAAAAACCTCAAACGAGTCAGAAAAAAAAAATCAGGAAATTAAATTAGGCTATAAGACAAAAAGGAGAAAAAAGATGGATTTGTGATGTGATAAAAAGCCTGTAAATGCCTATTTATTTAGTTTAAACTTGTTAAAAAGTTTAAAAAGTGTTAAAAATGCTCCCAAAACACTTTAGTCTCATTTTAAACTCCATTCATTAATACATTAAGCTTAATAAAGTAATCTTACTCTTAAAAAATAAAGTAAAGGTAAACTCGAGATGCTTCATGTGGGAAACTGTTCTGATGCGGGAATTCTGGACTGCAGCTGCCAGAGATGTGTCGCAGGGCAGCAGCCAATCAGCAGCAAGGATTTACAGTAATCCCCCAGTTTTATGTGGATCAAGAGTCGCGGCTTCAGTCACATGTGGATTTTTTAAAACCCAACAAAAACATAGAAAATGCAAATATCCTCTGCCTTCTTTTGCTTTTTTGTGGCAATAAATATATTTTTTCTGGATGTTTCACACAAGAGGACCTGTTCACCTCGCGGTGTCCCAATACTTTTTTCCTGCGACCTTCCGAGTTGCATATCTCAGCGGGGAAAGCACTCAGACACTTCAAACTCCACAGTTCAGTAGATCAGGGGTTATTCCCCATAAACTTTTCACCTCGCCGCGGTGTCCCAATACTTTTGTCCCGCAACCTTCCGAGTAGCTTAGCGAGGAATTTTAATTAAAAGAGGTGAATCCAGGTTCATCTTTACATTTTCTTTAAAGGTAATGCATTGAATTGAGTTTAAAATGAAATTAAAGTGTTCTGGGAGCAGATTTGGGGGCATATTTTTAGGCTTTTTTCACCAAAACACAATGTGTTTTTTTACTTTACACGGGTGCTCTTGGAACATAACTGTATAAATAATGCTCTTTGATTGGCCACTTTCTGTCACGGTTAGCCCCGTGAGCATACAGGGGTAAATGACGTTAATGTCGCCGCGACGGAACAGACACGGCTCAGGCCCTAAATACAAGGGAAAACAGAACACAAAACATGAACCCGTTGACGTGGAAACAGAACAGA
>JBBJLR010140262.1:0-16382 GCA_037577145.1 Brachypetersius gabonensis | reverse complement strand
AAACACACACACACACACACACACACACACACACACACACCCATACATATACATATACACGGTATAATATCTATCTATCTATATCTCTATCTATCTATATATCTATAGATGCACTCTCTGTTAATCTCTCCTTCTGGTCTTTCCCTTTTACTTTGTCTTCATATCTTCCTCTCCCTTTCTGCTATTTCTCTGCCCCCCAATTCTCTCTCCCTTCCTATCTATGTCTTTCTCACCTTTTTATAACTATCCAGTCTCTCCCTACCCCACTTTCTCACACTCTCTGCTCCTCTGCCCCTCTCTCTCCCCATATCACTGTCTCTTTCTCTCTCATTCTCAGTTCATCTTTTTCTCACCCCATAAAACCCTCTCTCCATCTTTTTTTATACTCCCTTTTACTCGTCTACTCTCTACCCTTTCCCACCTCTTTTCCTCCTCCCTTCTCTTTCACCATCCTTCTATCTTTTTCACTTTCTCTGAGTGTATACTGAGTGTGTGTTCAGTGTGTGTTCAGTGTGTACAGACTGTTTATTCAGCATGTCTTATATAAGAGTGTTCTGAGTGTGTATTCAGCACTGCAGGTCAGTTTGCTAACACCCCTGAGAGTGTGTGATCAGTAGTGTTCTCGCAGATTGGAGTTTCTGAGGGTTTCCAGAGTACCTGAGAGATGGAAATGACATCTGTAACACACTCACAGTGTATATTATCAGTGTGTTTATGCATCTGCAACACAGTGTTTATGATCAGTGTGTTTTTATGAAACTGCTAATTGGACCTGACAGAGAAACACCATCCACCCTCAACCATCACCCCTGCTGTGCTAAAGCTCCTCTTGCTGCTGCAGAGACGATTAACACGAGTGTCACAAGTATAAATATATTTATTTTAGGCCCTTAAGGTTTTTACAGGACTAGGGAAATAAAACAAAACCCTAATTTACATTTTCACCCTAAGTCCATGGACTCAATCGAGGCATTTGTTGTTAAAAAGCTGGAATTGTCTGTAAACTTTGGCCCATGTTTATAGATACCATTGAGTCACACAGAGTCAGACACTACATAAGCAAGTCTATTAGAGATTACAGAACACATTTTGTGAGGATTCAGGAGTAGCACCATGCTTCCAGTAAGCCTCACAGCTAAAGAAGAAAACTCCAGACACCAAACCGATGGAAAAAACTGTATTTAATTTTTTGACCAAACTCTCACTTTAAGATCTGTATACTTACAGATGTAGTAGTACTCGTGTCCAGGGCGGAACTCGAAGCCAAGCGAGAAGGGGGTGAAGAGCTGGAATTTCTCGGAGAATCGGAGCGGCCCGTCTGGACTCTGCGGCCGGTTGCATTCCCAGCGCTTAAAGCCCCTCATCCTGTGCTCACAGCTCAGATAGCCGTCGTGGTTGACCATGAAGAGGATGTAGCGCTCCATGTGGCTGTGGGGCTGCGGGCTTTCATAGAACGGGCAATAAACGTCCAGATAGTCATTGATGTTGACCGCCACGGTGTATTCTCCATGCCAAAACCTGGAAACAGACAGAACACAGATTTGAACTTGAACCTAGAGTACTGTTTGGGTAAATGAAAAGAAAATCTATTATTTAATTGTGACCCAAATGTACCGTAAACCTTTTGAGTTTAGAAATCTCAATAAGGATCAGAATATGAAGTTTTCAAAATAAGAATTTTTACAAACATAAAGGACATTGCATGGTTAGTAGCAGTCAGAAAACTTCCAGTAAGGGCTGTAGTGCAAAGAAGGTGCTATGTTAGAAATATTATATGTCCGAGGCCAGACTGCCATGAATTAAAGTCATTTTATATTTCACTGTCTAAACAAAAAAGCACGCGTTCATTTTTTTTCTTGGAAAAAGAAATGCTTTCTTATTGCTGTTGTCAAATTAAAATGGTAGAAAACTTGTAAGAGAACAACTGACCATGTATTAAGCTGCAATGATGTTGTCTTCAATAACATTTAATCAAGTAGAGACAGGCAAAATCTACAGGAACCCCCTTCATTAACTCTTCAATATAGAATCTTCTTAATCTGTAATGTATAAGTGTCTTAAAATGTTTTAAGCATACATGTGTGTGTTGATGTGAATGTCTTTCGTGTTTGTAATATGTCTGAATTTAATAAAGTATAAAACAAAGAAACAGAGTGAGAGTGTATTAGGGCAGTGGAGTAGCTGTGATCTGAGAAGTGCGATTTGCAAGGGATTCAATCTATATCACTGAAAAGAGATGTTTTAAACAAAAATTCAAAACATGCCATTTACAACAAGTTTTGAATTTCCTGATTTTGTGATGTCACAAAACCCAACACATTTACATATCGCCATACAGTTACAGATTCAGTCCCATGGTACTTCAGCTCTGTGTATTTACACTTTAATGGAGTCTCAGTCCTTTTAGAATGGGACAGCCAATCAGAACACAGCTCATTCGCATACATTAGTATTAAAGTCCAGCAACAAAAAATTCTGATGGATACATTTCAAAATGAACGAAGACTGCTTTTAGTCGATAAAGCTATGTTTGTGTAGCTATACAAAATAAAGCATGACATATGTAGGGTATGGGAACTCTAAAGGATGTGAAGTTTTGCAAAAACTGTCAAATTCCATTTTTAAGTGTGTTCTCTGTGGAGGGTGTACATTCATTTTCTCTTCAATAAAACATGTACTTTCTCTTTAGGGGGTTCCAAATCTTTGTGTATGTATGTGTGTCTTAAAGTATGTATGCCTAGCGGATCATAAAAGAAATCAGTGAGGGAGAAGCGACAGCATGATGTAACGATAAAACCGCACAGACAGATATATAATAAGCTTCTCACACTCAGCGCTTTCACTTTATCTCCTCTAACATCACACATCTGCTCTGCGGCTGCACGAACACACACACACACACACACACACACACACGTGTGCACGCACACACGTGCACACGCACACACACGCACGCACGCACACACACACACACACACAGAGCGGGAGATGACTGGCAACACAACAGAACGATCTGAAGAGAATAAGATGCGTTTGCTGCTCTCTATCTGGGTGTTAATTATGCAGAGGAGTGAGCGGAGGTAAAACAAAACCGAAAGACAATCGAACAGAGCTGCTGCAGATTAACATGAGAGAGAGGTTAAAAGATCTTAAAACACAAGGAGAAAAAAGAAACGCCCGATCGGAGCTTTGTGAGCTTGCAACTGTAATGTGGAAAAAGCAAGTAAATAGAAAGAGGATAAAAAGAAAACACGCATCGCAAGTTTGGACACATCCAGTTGGTGCTGGTTGAGTGGGACACAACGATCATAAGAACTGGGTAATATTTCATTACTGGAACCAAACAAATCTACAAAATTTTACAGATGGAGAACGATAGCTCAGATTCTCATCATGCAGAAACAGAGATAATATCAAAGCAGACTTTAGGGAAGATTGCTTGCAGTTGCCTGGCCACTTTGAGAAACACCTCCCTCCCATCTGTTTATGTATTTGTGTTAATGAATTATGTAATTACGTCTAAACAGCAGGGACTATCAGAGCTCAGCTCTCAGTTCAGGCCATACATTTGAAAACATGGTCAAAACCTCTGTGCTATTTGTCCTTATTTGTGTTTGAACCTCTGAACCTCAGGGTTTGTTAAGGTGTGTAACTCAGCTGGCAGTAACTTGGTTAAAAGCAGGTGTTGATCACAGTGTAGCTTTACAGGTATGAAGAACAGACTTAAGCACTGATGTACGTCGCTCTGGATAAGAGTGTCTGCAAAATGCCGTAAACCTAGAAACCATGAAAAATGCACCTTTACTATAACGCTTACTTCTCTTAGTACATGGGATTCTAAAAGTGCATTAGCTAACAGCACTACACACGAACATTGTCTGTTTCAAACACAGTAACCTGAAGCCTGCAAAAGTGATTCCATTTTGTGTGTGATGTTTGTAACAGACATATGAACATGTGTTTGTTTGTTGCAGTCCCTCAGTAAAGAGGCCTGGCTCACACACCGACCCAGACGGCTGCTTGTATTCACATTTTCCAGATTTTACAGAAGGCCTGAAGCAACACTCTCCCTCACAAAATTGGTCCTGCACACTGTAAATCTTAAATTGATTGGTTGATTCCTTTTCCTATCTATGCTGGTGGATAATCTGAAGGCCTAATAAATTGTAGAGCTTGCTTAGCCTACCTAGATACTTCAGAGGGAGAGAAACTGATTGGATCATTTTCTGTTGGGTGTTTTAAGCATTTAACCCTTTTGTTTCCAACCAAAAATCATTAGGTTTTCTCTGAAGACCAAGAAGGCTCTGAGGGTTCCGCTCCGAACAACAGTAACTCTATATTAGGGGTTTATTCTGATTAAACCTCTTTGCTTTGGATTCATACAGGCCTTCACTGAAAGCCATTGCTTATGACTTTCAGAGGAGACTCTAGTTTGCCTTCCTAACAACTGAACATGAGGTCCCAGGTGTGCTGCTGGATGAGCCCAATAATGGTTTGAGTCCTTTGGTTTGTGAAAGAACCTTTTTCCACTGATTGGTCTGTGATGCAGGAAGAGGTTTATTTGCTAGACGGGTGTGTAATTTGAACGACTCAACCTCACTGTTGGCTGTGATTGATTTCTGGGGCTGTCTATGGGAGTCAATTATCATTTCCAGCTCCTTCAGAGGCACAGCAGATATTGAGCCATTCCACATTACTCCGGTTTTTGTCTCCATCTGTGAAACCTTAGCGTTTCAATCAAGAGAAGGTGCGGTCAATGATGTACTGGGAGAAGAAATGAGGCCAACCCTGTAAACTTGTATAGCACTACATTCTTAACTCAAAAAAGTTTCTACATAGTGCATTTATTTGTCACTTACACAAACATACAAGTAGAACGTGCAGAGAAATCCTTACGTACTTGTCTGTCAGTTCACAGAAGTGCAAAGAACTTAACCAAACAAATTATAAACATAAATAACAGGCCAATAGCGCAAGAATGAAGAGAGTAAAATGGTTTTGTAAAGCATAAGAAAAAGCTCTTCCCTCAGACCATCAAAGATTTACGCATTCAACTGTTCCGAGTGTTTCTGGTTATATTTAGAACCATTGCTTTTACTCGGAAGAACCTGAAGAACAATGCCTTGTAAACACTTTGGAGCCTTGTATGTCACCTTTGAAGCAAAATATACATTTGAAGCTCTATACACATCTGTAACACCCTATTTACACACTGTGACACCTTACACACACCTGCACAGCACTATACACACCTGTTAGACCCAATACACAGCTGCAAAGCCCTAAACACACCTGTGAAACTGGATATACACTTATAAAGGTCTGTGTGTGCTCCTTGTGAGCCCATATACAGCCATGGAAAAAAGAGACCACTTTTCCCTTTTTTTTTCACTGTTTGTACAGTTTGCGGCTGTGTGTGTGTGTTTGTGTAAAATGCACAAGTTGCCATTCTTTTCTGAACGACTGCAGGGTGTTTGTGTAAAAAAAAGTGTGTGTGTGTATGTGGAGTGTTTGTAGAGCAGCTTTTCTAAAGTCTATATTCCAGAAGCTTCACTCCTGATTCAGTTTCTGACGGATGAAACAGAGTCACGCACACACTCTGCTCTTAACGGCGCTGTTTTAATTGTTGCAGTTAATAATAATAATAATGTAAGAGTGTAGTTCAACGTTTCAAAAGTGTCATTAATTATTTATATGCACTATTTTTGAATGTTCTCCAAACCACTTATTTGGTTTGGAATTTTGAATCAAGTGTTGGTCAACAGTGTATAAAACAATAGTGACCTGCACATTTTACACAGACACACTCTCACACATTACAAAAGCAAGAACCAGAAAAAAATGATGTGCTCTATTTTTTTCCCCATTGCTGTTCTGTATATATGGAGCCCTATGCACATATATTTGTGTGTACATACCCATATCTGTGATGCCTTGGTGAGGTTAGTTTTTTCCTGTTTGCCAGGAAATGAGCCAAACGTGCAAAACCGCAGAGCATTTTAACTTTATTTTTACCTTTGTTTTGGCTGCTCAGCAGTAGATCGGAGACAGCACTTTTGATCACTGAGCTGAAAACCACAAGCTTGTTTCCGTCTAGAGCTCATGCTTACATGCCCCAGACACCTTTCTATGGAGGTGACATGTAGGACAGAATCATGTTTCAGGTGTTCAAACGTTTTCTTTGGCACGGGTGTAGGTGTAACAGGTCTGTAGTCACTGAAGCAGGTTATTTTCGTCTCTCTTTGGAACTGGGACAATAACAGATGATTTGGAGCGGTGGGCCAGGCATTGACTGCAAACGTCTGTGAAACACAACGTCGGTCTGCGACACAACATTTTTGTGTTTTTCATGCGGCAGGGGAGGCCAAGACAGATCTGAGCAATTTTTCTCTAATCTATCTCAAGAGTGTTCATCAGGCCTACAGTTCTTCGGGAGGGTGGGTTTTTTTTGTAGTGAGGGTCTCTGAATAGGCTTTTTGATTTCTTTTTGGTAAATTGGAGGATGTTTATGTTTGGCCTTTAAGCTGATGCTTCTCTTACATTAGTCAATAGAAAGACGGCACCATGTGGAGCTTTACTAGCTTAAAGGAATAATCCTGTTGGAAAAGATTTCCTAGTTGATCAGCCAAGACATATCTGGTGTCTGGAGTTCGCTTCATTAGTTTTGCACTAGACCTACAAGCCTAATATAGTTAATGGAACAGAGGTTTGTTGCAATAGAAGCTAATCTAGCTAACAAGCAGTGGATGTTTACTGCACTGGAGGCTAACATAGCTAACAAGTATTGGAAGATTTTACTCCAACCGCTAGCATCAATCATCACACATTTGCCTCCAATCTTTGGTGTTAAAGTGCTTTAAGATGGGAGTAATGCTTTATGTGTGCAGTTAGGACCATGCTAATTACTGTACATTAGATTACTTGTTAGTAACATTTGGCTCTTTCCTCTAGTGCTTAAAACTAGACACACCATATAGGCAGATCGACTATTTAAGGAAAGAGGGAAACCTTGATTATACAATTTTGCCAAACTTTAGGTGCCTTGTTCAAGTGCCCACACTCATCAGTCATCTTGAATCACAGTGAGGTTCTGCCACATGCAGATATCTTGTCTGGGAAATGTCTTTTTCATTGTGTCACCAGACAGTTTATTCACCTGCTCCTGTTAAATATTCCTGTGTATCTTCTACCGTCGTTACTTTCACACTCTTTTTTTGTCTCTGAACGAGGAGGTTTCGGCCCGGCTGATCGATGAAGCAGGTCTGGAGCCGTTATATGGCTGTGCGGCTCACTCCTACGGACGCGAGTGAAGGATATTCCAGACTCTGGCAGATCACTGATGTCCGCAGATGTACATTTGAAGAGGACACACTTGACTGAACAGTTTCGGAGGGTTCGGCCAGTGCGGTGGACCGCTGTGAGCAAACCACTCTGCTGATTGTTTTGGCTGATAGCGATCTCCACGCGCATGTGGGTAATAACTGTGGTTGTGGAGTTAAAGTCCCGCTGCGATCCACAGCGTCAAGCCCAGAGCACATCATCCTTCATGGTGTCCTCCTCCGGCTGGGCGCTGAGCCAGCCGCGAATAGTTCATTAATTGGATGCGTGTGGCTAAAATGAAAATTAGCCATTGTAATAACTCGGGAATTGCAACAGTAATTGGAGAATGGCATGGATATTCGCACACAGTGTTGTTACATTTTGGCTTTTTTTTTTTTACATTTTTGCCATTTTCAATCATTGCCGACGTCAAAACAGAACAGAAATGCAGAATGTCTCTGATATTATGAGATTTTCCTTCCCTTGCTAGCTGGTTTAGTGCTGTCTTGGTGTTCCTGCTGCCCGACCTCTAAACCAGCTCTCCAATCGTATCCTTTCCTTATTTTCTGTCATGGCGCCTAAACTGTGGAATAATCTGCCCTTGCATGTTAGAGGGGCCCCTTCACTGTCAATTTTTAAAACACGTCTTAAAACCCACTTTTATTGTTTGGCGTTTCTGCCTCAGTGAGACCTAGTTTTTATCTATACTAAACTTATTTGCTTTTTTATTTTCTTATGTATTTGTTTCAGTGTACAGCACTTTGTGTCAGCTGTGGTTGTTTTAAAGTGCTTTATAAATAAAGATGATGATGATTAACTTCTGGTTTTCTTCCCACTAGACTCGACACGCTTCTCAACCTACATTCTTTTCTGTACTTGGGTTCACATAAATGTGGTCAGTCATGAAACAGTAGACTTGTGAGTTTTACCAGAGATACATCAGTAACTTGGGCGGACTTTATCACACAAAGCATTTTCACAATGGCATCAGAAAAAACTCCACGTAAATGTAAGAATCATATCAGAATCAGAAAACTTTATTGATCCCAGAGGAAGTTGCTTATGCTACAACTGCTCAGACACACTGAGGGAAGAACAATATAACGTCTAAAATAAATGTAAAACAAAAAAGTTTTGAAATACACTAAATTAAATATGCAAAATGCTGTATAAATACTGTGGACAACTAATTTACTGTTTAGAAATTTACTAGTAACGCAGATTGTGGTTCGCAGTTCTCTGTACTGAGTCTGTTATTGCATGTTATGTAGATCAGTAATATTGACAAAGGTAGTCATATTACACATGACACATACTACATACTACAGAATTGCACATATATGGTGCACATATATTGATAATGATTTAGCATCCAATAAGAACACTACACATGATATTGCACACGGGAAGATTATAATAAAAATACATTGCAAAGAGTAATGATTTAAACCCAATAAGAAAACCAAAGTTCTGTCACCTTTTCAGTATTTCTCACCATTGGTCACTTTGTGCATGTCGTTTTTATTAATATTTTAATTAATTTATGTTTTTTCATGAAAATGAACTGAGGCTATTTCATGTAAAATGTTATTTTACTCTGGATTTCAATTACAGTGAAGATAAAGGTGAAAATGCAGAGTTTTGTGTCTCGAGAGGAGCCGGGATGTAAGCAAAAACATTGCTGTTCCAAATGAAGATGGATCGACTGCATCTTCCCATCCTCGGGAGTCTGGACACTAGAGCTGAACTCACAAGAACAGGGGTCTGTACTTAACGTACTCCGCCATTAGAAATGCTCTTTATTTACACGCGACAATATTCAATCTTAACCTTGGCAACATAAATTGACTGGCAACAGCAGGAACGCTTTAATGGTCTGGTCAGGAATTGTTTTTACCCCGAAAGTGGGAGTGTTTATATATTCTGATCAGCTGGTATTTGCTGGTGCACATTTTATGCTCCAGCGAGAAAAAGGGAGGAAAACTTCTCAAGTGTGTGTGTTTTTTTTAGTCAGCAAAAAGTTTTATGCTACTTTGCACAAAACAAAAAAGCAGTACAAATATGCAGAGTCCCTGACAGAAGGGATTCCATAACCGAATAATTGTATGCTCACAATGCATGTCCCAGTCCTCTGCGCAATCTGAGAGATGCCTTCCGTCTGTCACATAAATCATCATTTCATACCGTGCTGTACATTTCATCCACCTTTGAAGCACGCAGGAGAAATCAGCTTCAAAGGCTCGGAGCTTCGCATCTCATCCTCTCTGCGCATTGTGCGTTTCATGAGTGTTCAGGCTAGCGAATGAGAAATGAAGGGCGAGAGCGGGAGAAAGAGAGAGAGGAGGAATAGAGGTTGAATGAATTTGGTTCGAAAGTCGGCAAGACCCTCAGAAGCTACACAAACATGCGCGACAGCGCTGGGACCCATATGTGCCTTCGGCTTTCTATTAAATCAGGCAGAAAGGAGTCCAGAGTGACGCGGCGGCACAAATGTTGCTTTATAACACAGAGTGTGAGTGAGCCGGAGTCTCACAAGCCCTCAGAGAGTCTGGCAAGAAACGCCCACTTTCACAGAAAGGGGCCGTTCCACAGAGAGGCAAGGAGACCAATCACAAACTGTCCTTTTAAGGCCCAGTCTAACTTCCGGTGCGGCCCTGAATGGCAGCGGCTACCTGCACTCCAGGGAATACAGTGATGATAAAACTACTGTTTTGCCTTTTGTTTTCCATCTAAGCATGTTTCTTGGATGCACAAAGCGAGCTCCATAAAGACATCACTGGATGAGCTCAGTGTCCTGACCTCAACCCCATCCAACACCTTTGGGATGAAACGGACCAGAGATAGTGAGCCAGGCCTTCTTATCCAACACCAGTGTCTGAACTCAAATACTCTACAGTATGAATAGGCACAAATTCCCTCAGAAACTCCAAAATCTTATTAATTTTAATGTATTTGGATCCAGGGTCATTTAAAGTCCCTGTTGGTGTAATGGTCAGGCGGCCCAATTTTTCATACAGCTTAAGTGTTGAATGACAATCTTCAAAAACAGTGTGTATAGAGAAAGAGGACTCACATATCTAACAGCTTATATCTATATTTTATTTATATACATGTTTTCTATGTGACATTTCGTACCCTGTAAACTCTTTTTACATGTATACAGCTGACATGACAAAGTTTGCTTTGCCTTGGGTTTGACTGAGGTTACATTGATTAAAGTAAGACCTGCTGTGACTGATTTTCCTGTAGGGGCTTCTATAGTGTGTAATATTTCATGCCAAGTTTCATGTTCGAATGTGCATCTTTGCGTTGACTGGGGTGGTGCTTCATGCAGAAGCAGTCAATACTTTCCTGAGTCCCAGAAGAAAAAAGTTTTGGTATTTAGAAGTAGAAATCTAGAGATTTTGAGTTTTATGGTTGAAAAAAACATTTACATTTTACGGCATTTATCAGACGCTTTTATCCAAAGTGACTTCCATTCTCTAACTACAGGGGACAGTCTCCCTGGAGCAACTTGGGGTTAAGGGACTTGCTCAGGAACCCAGTGGTGGTGCTGAAGGTAGGATTCAAACCCATGACGTCTTGGTCTAGAGGCAAGTATCCTACGCCACCACTATTTATGAAAAGTTTTATTACAGTAATACTTTTCATAAATGTCTAAATGGCAAATTGTTCTTTTGCACAATTGTATAGTACACATTTGTGTGTGAGTGAGTGAGTGAGTGAGAGAGTGAGAGAGAGAGAGAGCGAGAGAGCAAGAGAGAGAGAGAGAGAGAGAGAGAGCGAGAGAGAGAGATCTCATGTCCCTTTCAGGACACTGTAATACCAACAAACTTTAGAGCTCTAATGGACAGTGAGTATCATCACCTTGTCCCTGCTCGCACTCCTTGAAAGCTGATTTGTCCTCCTCTGAGTCTTGCTTTACTATCTGGCCGTCCTCCACCTCCTGTCCTGACAGCTCTACATCTGACCCCCCTTTCACAGTTCTGAATAAAATCCTTTCTGCCTCATTAACCTGAATGATTTCTCAAGTATGAAAACTGGTTACAACAGGAGGCAGGAGATAAGTCCTGATGTCCACTACAGCGGACACTGAATAAAAGCTGAGGTTTTGAAAAGGTAAAATGACGGTATATTTCTGAAGTTTTATCAAATTTAAGTTTGACCGGAAGCATAAAATCTTAAAAAAAAAAAAAATTACTTATCTCCCTTATCCTCGAAAAATTGGAGGATGAGACACTTGCCATTTTGGAAACATGTGCTCTGCTAGTCACAACACCAGAAATGTGGCATAACTAGAAAGCCAAGGGTGTCCTCTTAACAGAGCAGCAGGACTCAAATAGATGGCATGAAGGTCTTTAACTCTATGTCCCCCACAGTGGAAAAAATGAATTGCGGAGTCTCAGGAGGATATCTGAAATAGAGGGTATGCTAATTTTAATGCAACACACAGTCAGTCAGGAGACTGTATCATTACCAATTAGTCACAACCATATAAGATGTTATTTATAGCTAATATTCTGGCCCAGCCTTGACTTGGTCTGGAGTGATTGTGGTTTTAGAGAGATGAGCAGGGGTAGGAGACGGTGCTATGACAAATGTACTGGTAAATGTAATTTTTCTCTCTTATTTATTCATATCCAGTTCCACCTGTTATCTAGGAATTCCTTAATCACTATTTAGGAAGGTTTAGGCAAGCAGGTGCTTTCATGAAGCTTCACATCTTCTCAAACAGCAGCTAATTTAATGAGGACTCACTAACTGTTACTGTTACAACTAACAGACTCCATGGGGGGAGGGGGAGATCCATCTAACCCACTCAGATCTCTCCTGGATGGTTTTGACATCGCTGGGAATCAAACTTGTGATACGGCCCAACGTTCAGACAGTTTCGCCACTTTACAGTCCATGTCCTTTTGACAGTTTTTAAAAATGCGATTAAATATTTTTTCAATTCAAGCACTACGTCTTGCTCCAAAAACATTACTGCTGTCACAGTGCATGCACACAGCAGTGGGGGCAGCCAATCAGAGCATAACGGACAGATTTTGAAATGCTATTGTAGCATATAATAAATATCAGACAGTGAGTGGGCCTCTGTGGGCAGAACTTCTGAGGCTCAGAGAGCTATAGTCAAAAAAAGAGTCATAGAAAGATCCAAACTCAAGGTTATTTTACACCCCACTTGCGTAAAATTAATGAAATGTCCATCATTTAGTGAATAGGGCATGAAATGGTAGAAAGTGGTGTTCAATCCTGTGGTCTTGGGTTTCACAGGTAAGTGTTTCACCCACTAGGCTATTTGGGCAACTCCCTGCAATCAGAAAGCCGTATGGTTCAGTCCCAGGACTGCTAGTAGCACCACTGAGGTACCCTTTGAGTTCTCCTGCTTCACGTGGCTGAATGAGCTAAATGCAGAGAAGAATTTTGTGCTGTTCACACTGTGCTGTGGTGTGTTCATGTATGACAAATGGACACTTTACACTTTACACCCTGAATCATCACACACTCGCTGTGTTCGATGACACCAGGTGAAATTAATCATTGTCTGACAAGGCTGGAGATTTTAGAAAAGGTAATTGACCATTGACTGACTTTATATTAACAGCCCTTTCAGGGTAACCCTCCAGCCATGTTTCTATGGGCCTGTGGTTTGTGTTAGAATGGTACAGTAATAGTAAGACTATGACTCTGTAATTTTGAATGCAGCTGCCTGCGGCCTTAAGATTGCATATTACAAATACGAATATTAAACACTGCATTTCTGCAAGTAAATGTGAAGTGGGATTGTGCAGCAGCGCTCACAGAAACTTATTTCCGACGTGCATGGCCTTAAAGTGGGGTGTGAAGGGCTGCTATATGTGTGGCTGGGGAGACAAAAAGCTCAGGGAATCAGAGAATTCAGCACAAATGGGTGGCTAACTTCATACTAGCACACTTTACTTTCATACGGTGTAACACGCCTTTTACACCGAAAAATTAAGATATGGCCGAAATTGAGAAACTGAGCTGGCTAGCCACTTGCCAGGCGGTTTATGAGCCTGTCGTTTTTTTGCATGCCTTACCCGGAGAGTAAAAACGTGCAGAGACTCTCTCTCCCTCATACACCGTTAAGGCGACTCACCCCTCCGCTCACTCTTCCCCTACACACATTGTGGAGGTGACTAAACCACAAACAGCGAATCTTTGAATGATTAATACTCTGCTACTGATCATCTGCAGTAATCCAGATATATTAACGAATATAGAGTAGGAATCATGTCAAGTGGCTCTAAATTTCTGCTATAAAAAGAACAATACAAACACAACTTACAAAGAGCTCAGAGATTAGACTGAAATGCCCCTCCCTGCTCCATACCATGGACAGAGTAGTTATTATCAATCCTGTTGGTACACCCCCCACCCTCCAAAAAGAAACCTTAAAGAAACCTGAGACCATGCACTCCAAGACACCTCAGACATTAACTCTAATACCCCGGCTCTGCCTGTGTACCACCAGGCATCTAAGAAAAACACAGAAAAGCACTCACACCTCGGTGCAGTAGTGCGAGGGAGCTGTCAGGGATTAGAGCGTTTATACACACTCGTCTCAGCAGGAGTGTGTCCGAGTCGCTCACCCAGAAGAGCTGCCCTGTCCGGCACCTGCTGCCTCTCCGCTCTCTCAAACACACACTTGAACAAGATCAAAGTAACACTGAATTCCTCACAGAGCTGCTCCACGGTCGTCCGTCCAGCAGCTGCCCGCCGCGAGGAGCTACAGTGGAAGCTCGGTCATGTTAGGGCAGTGCACAGCATTTTGCCAACAACTTGCACTTGAAACACTGTCCAGTCAGAGAAACATAGTCTAGCAAATACTTCATTCTTCCAGGTGAGAATAAAGTAAAAAGGCACAATCTCTTAAATGTATTAAAAAATGTTTTATTCTTCTATACTCATATTATCACTTCCTTTGTATTCCTTACTTTACTACTTCTGCTTATTTTGTCTCTGTACAGAACATGGCAAGTCCTGTAAATGATAATATGCCACTAAGTGTGCAATGACAATGGTATCATCATATCGCCCCCTATGCTTCCAGTGGTGTATTACAGTCTGTCAGAATGTCCATTTCAATCAAATAAACATTATAAATTGTAACAGAGACCATCAGAATTGTAATAAAAGCCACTATGACTCCCACTATGACTCCTTTGGTGCATTACAGTCTGTTAGAATGAATATCAATCACTGGAGCATTATGAAGCATAATTGAAATTGCTCCTTTAGAATGGCTGAAGCGCTGCCTCCTGTAAGTAACTGAGGTGTATACAGTCAACGACTCTTTTAGATGGACAGATGGTCACACATGCACACACAGATGTGCAGATGTGGATGTGTTCAGGCATATGTGAAGACATGCAGTAAGTCACACATGTGTATGAATACAAACACACCATTCACACTATAAAAGATGCATTAACTACTTCTTGTGTGTCGACCATCTTTTCCCACAGCCCCCAAACTGGCCCACCTGCTACAGATTATAACACAGTTAACGCTCTGTTCCCATTAATCCATCACTGTACGTGCACACACACACACACACACACACACACACACACACACACACACACACACACACACAGCCATTTCTTTCCAACATGCCACATGGACTGGGTCTGTCCACTCTTCTCTATAAATGACTGTATTAATAAATACATATTACTCTGCCTATTTACTTCTACATGTAATTCTAGATGTATTTTTTAAACTGAAAGAACAAAAGATTTCTTATTGGTTCCTGAGACCATGATTTACAGAGACATTAACATTTACACATATGTTTGAAACATGAATAATTCATTTCTGACATTATTATTGCTTACATAATACAAATGGGGATATGGATACACATTACATACAGATGCTTACATAGATGAGATGTGTATGACCCCATGTTCTAAGACTGTATAGAAACAAGTGTGTGTGTGCGTGTGTGCGTGTGTGTGTGTGTATATGTCTGTATATATGTGTGTGTGTGTGTGTGTGTGTGTGTATGTAATGCACGGGTAACTGGCCTTGCTGGAAGTCATTTCTCTTCCAGTCCAGCCCGTCAGCGGTGTGTTTACTGCGGTGGCTGAAATATGGACCCGAAGTTGTTCTGCAGCTTCCAGAACCCATTTATCAGGAAACACTGATTTGTTCCAGCAAAAAAAACCCACAATCAGAGTGTTTTATTTATTATTATTGTTCTTTTCGCAAACAGCCTGAGAGTGTCGCTCAGAGAGCGGAGGAGAGGAGAGCTAACAAACGCCAGAGCGAGTCGGAGGAATGATAAACAGAGAAACCCGTGCACTGAAAGATCAAAGAGCACGAACCCATCTCTCACTCTCTCTCTCTCCCCTTTCTTCCCTCTCACTCCTTCCCCTTCTTTTCCCTCCTCTCCTCCCTGCTGCCTTTATCTCTCACTCAAGTTATTTTTTTATCCCACTTTCTTTTTTTCTCTCTCTCCCTGTCCTACTCTTTTCCCACTCGCTTTCTTACATGTTTTCAGTCACCTATTCTCTCTCTCTCTCTCCATCTCATTCTCTTTCCCTCACTGTCTAGTTCTCTCTCTCGGGTGGTGTGAGGTGCAGAATTGTAAACACACACACACACACACACACACACCCACACACACGAGCGCGCGTTTCCTCTCAGCAGGAATCTTCTCGTTCACCTGCTGTCGTTTCTGCTTCAGTCATTCCTCCGTGTCTCCAGCTCTGATATTCATTGCCACTCATTTTGACATACAGGTATGGTTTAGACATCATAAAAGCACACACACACACACACACACACACACCCCAAACTTCACGATAAACAGGCCAGCTAAAATGGTCCAAAAATGTGTTGAATAAAATATTTTGACATTCATTTACATTGAAAGTTAAAAGCACTGCTGAGTTGCTTTTTAAGGATAGGAGGTTTTGTTCTGAGAGCAAGTATTTAGACACAGACACACACACAGACACAGACACACACACACACACACACACACACACACACACACACACACACACACAAAACAGAAAACAGATGAA
>JBBJLR010140243.1:0-16387 GCA_037577145.1 Brachypetersius gabonensis | reverse complement strand
AAATGAGCCATTTTAATCTAGATTAATCTAGATTAATTCCAAGATTACAGTGAGATTAATCTAGATTAAAAAAAATATTCTATGCCCACCCCTAATAATAATTTATTATACCCTGTAACAGTAAACTACACTACTTGGTGGTTGTTAGGGTGTAGCTAGCTGTGTGCTGTGGTGTTCCAGGTTCCAAGGGTGGTGTTAGGTGTTTGCCATGGTACCTCAAATGGTTGCTTGGTTGTTATTAAATGGATGCTGTGGTATCTCTGTAGGTTACGGGGCTACTGATCTGGTATCCCAGGTGCTTGCTTTTGTGTTCCTTATGATATTGCAAATGGCTGATATGCAGAAAATATGAAAAAAGCTGTACACAAGCACACATTCCTGTATAAAATAATTGACCTAGATCGACTCAGTGACCTCATGAACCGTGTGTGTGCATTGTAAAACGCAGTGGATTGTAGTGAGATGGTGAAAAGCGATAAGAGGTAAAGATTACTGAGACTGGTTCTTTATTTAAATTAACTAGCTTGACTACAAAGCAGGCTGAAGAACAAAGCAGGCTGAAGAAACGGATCAGAAGATCAGCAATGCTTCTGTTCAGTGGCATCAGACACTAGTTTAACATTTACACAGTAACTGACACAACATCTGTACTAAAACGTTCCTCTAAAAACAAAAATGTGTGTGTTTTGGGTGTAGATAAGTCCAAACCAGTTAGAATCTTGGCATTCATGAAATAACCAGATGTAAACAGGGTCAAAATATCTCAGCTCAAGGTTTCAGGCACAGTTGATTGTATATTTGTTTATTCAAGTTTAAAATTAGGTGGCATAACACAGCTCAGTTTAAAAGAAAACATACTTTAGCAAATCTTTGATTGCTCTAAACTGCCTAATTGAATATTTGTAAAAAGATACACAGACAAGTGTTTCCTTTAGAAAGCAGTGAGACATACAGATGGACGGACAGACAGACGGGCACACGCTCTCAAAAATAACAATCTGTCCTCACTGGGTTTTCTATTCTGAAGCTGACGTTCGCTCCAGGCTGAATACAAAGTGGTCATTTCTGGTATAAATTAACACAAAGCGTAACTGTCTCTAATTGCATTTCACAAAAGCTGCAGGAAGTCCCAGGGCACCAACATGTCCTGATTTACCAATTACTCACTTTCTTAATGGAAGAAGAAGGAGAAAAAATGAAAGGGACGATACAGATTGAAAACGATGCTCTGATTTAATGCAAAAGGTCACAAAAGTTTTATTACAAATGAAGAAAAAAGTTTTAGACAGGCCTTTCATATGAAATGAAAATCAGAAAACTTTATTGATCCTGGAGGAAAATGTCTCTAATTATTCATTTGGGTATAAATAACAGCTATTAGAGTCAAATATGTAGCTGAGTGTGTTTATTTAAACAAACATTATAAGGAAAATTCTTCAAAATAAAACAAAACCAAATAAAGTCTGTTCATATAAGTAAATGTAAGACATCCAGAGTGTCTTTGCTTCTGGATTCTAAACTGTGTTTGTGCATCAGGGTGTGATATTTAATCAGCGACGGGGGTAATTAGGAAGAAATCTGAGGTTTGGTGGAACTAACACATTTTTATCAATCCTTATTAAGAAATAAGAGCTAAAAGGAAGCACCGGCGGGTTCCTCAGTAAAGGGTGTGTTTAATATGAAGACTGTGATTAGTGTTTAGTGTTGTGTTTAGTGTGTTGGTGGTATGGAAACTGTGATAATAACAATAATTCTAGTAACAGATTTTAGTGATTACCTCTCTCAGGAGGAAGGCCAGAGAAGAGCCCTGAATGACCACCACCGGGAGTTCCGTCATCTTCTGGGCGTGAAACAAGGTCTCCACTGAAGCCATGATCTGATCGAACCGGCCTGCCAGACCACCCAGGGTGACTATAGTGTCCACCTAAGAAAAGATGGATCAGTGAGTGGTAAGTTCTGGTCTAGACCAGCACTGGAGTTACACAACAATATTCTTTTTTGGTCTTTAGCAACTGAGATTTTCAAAAAAGTTGGAATGGGCTAAAAGGCACAATGGGCAGAAATACAGACTTTGACATGCACTGCTATACTGAGATAATCCTGACCAGAGATCAATCTTTGAGTGGTCATAAACAGAGACGGGAATATGGTTATGTGAGGATGAATTATGGTTAATCATTAGAATATGAATTTTTGGTACATAGACCCTCGCCCTGTCAGAAACACTGTGATTGGCTAGAGGCTCGTTTACATATTACAGCCCAAGTCTTTGTGTCAAGCTGTCATTTTGGATTTTATTAGTCTTAGACACGTCTTTTTCAGTTTTAGTCTTATTTTAGTCCGAATTATCCACAACAATTTTCATCTAGTTTTAGTCAATGAAAGGTGTATTTTAGTCTCTTCTTTTTAGTAATGCAATTCTGTTTAACCCAGTCAATATAGTATAAGTATCTAGTAGAACAAGGTATTATTGCTACCTTATAGACTCAAGAATACTGTACATCCATTCCAGATACGGTAGACACTCCAGACACAGAACCACCAGAATTCTCTCAGATCACACAGGGAGGAACCACCTGGACCCTCTCAGATCACACAGGTAGGAACCACAATAGGTGGGTGGTGTCAGACAGCGCATGATACTCTTAAGAGGGCGGAGCTGTGACCTGTGGTCTGATCAGTGATTGGTTAGAAGAAGTTGAAGCAGTTGTGGCTCTGTAGGCAAGTGTTTTAGACCTAATTTGAACAGCCACCAATAGTAAACAACGCTGTAATTAAGTTTCAGTTCTTTTTGCTGGAAATTTGGTCAGTTTTAAGCGCTTCTCATATCATTACTGGAATCTCCGATATCGTACAGCCACAGTACTGAAGTTATTCCAGTCAACATTGCCGAACTTTTTGCTCCTGATCTTTTGTTATCCACGTCACGTTCAGCATTGATGCCCTTTATTTCATTACGACAAAGGCGAGTGTACAAAAAAAGTGGCTTATTTATTTATTTATTTATTCATATACAAGGGAGGAGTGCGAAGACAGCGCAGGAAAGTGTTGACGTAGCAGAATCGCGGAGATTATTACACTCCGTTCCGTTCGTCTGACTGATGCGTTGGTCCCGCATCCCTGGGAGCTTTAAACACTCGGCATGACACAGAGCTGCTTAAAATGCAGGGACGATAATCAACACATCACACGAACCGCCCCACAGGGCCGTTTAAAGAGCAAGTCATTACGAGCCGGCCGACACATAAATTGTACACATTACAGTGGTGGGGTAATTACACTGACGTTTAGGGGAAATTACTCAAACTGGGAAGTACAGCTCGTGATACGAGCCTTCGAGCCTTCATTCCTCTTTCGACTTTTTTCGGTGCAATCAAGGAGAGCCTGAGATCTGAAGGAACATCTAAAGATACTCTTTTGGAGATATTTACCCCCAGATGGTGACGTCTACTGCTTTAAATTTATAGTAGAGGCCAAACTTAAGGCCTGTGATATTAAAAGTATGCTGTAAATTCATATGTATTCTTTTATACTTGTGTGTGTAATTGTGTGGAAAGTGTTGATTCAGGACTTTTGTATCATATTAGAAAATATGTTTTAATGTAAATTATTTTTGTTGTATGGTCTTGGACGTTTTACATTTTTGGACACTATGTCTACTTGTTTGTTTTCAGAACTTTACAAAATAGCATCAGTTTTAAAAAGTGGTGTTGAAAAGTCAAAATAACTACATTTCTGTTCTTGACCGTTAAACCAATCATGAGAAAGAAAAAAATACATAGTGTAGGAAGCACAATCACATTTGTGTGTAAGTGTGTTTGAGTATGTGTGCACAAGTGTGGCTGTCTGTTGTGTCTAAATATTAGAAAGGAATGAGCGGAAATTGATTATAGAAAATAGTTAATTGGTTAATTGTGTCACAAATGCCTCAAAAGCATTAGTCCAAAATTATACCACATTAGTAATAAGGCCAAAAAAAAAAAAAAACAGTGCTACAAGCTACTCAAATGTAAGTAAATCCGAATGGAATTTGTAACCAGCACTTCATATACCTGGTCAATCCTCCCACATTTTGCACAGTTCCCCCTTAAAAATACACAAATGAAGCTCATAAATCCCCTAATCACACTCAAGCGGGTCTCCTGAGCAGAATGCAGGCAGAACGTGCCCGAAATTGTGTCTCAAACTGGCTCACCAGTCTATATTCAGTCGCAGCAAAAATAACAGCGATGAGCAGACAAAAGAAGTGTGTGTGTGTGAGTGTGTGTGTGAGAGAGAGAGAGAGAAAGAGCGAGAGACAGAGAGACAGACTTGGGCCTCACACACACTCAATCAGAAGGGCGAAGGGGCACAGACAAGTGGATAAAGAAAGGGGAAAAAACAGGAGGGAGTGAAAAAAGCGAGAAGAGACTAAACAACAAAAAATGTGTGTGTATGTGTGTGTGTGATGGTCAGCAGACTTGGGGCCTTTCCGACAAGCTTTCAAAGTTCACTGGCAGAAAGAGAGCAGAGTGTGCGTCTCACACAAACACACACACACACACACACACGAGTATGGTCTTTGACAGGTTATGGGATGCGAATTCACAGCGATGCTAAAGCCGACAGCTCAGGTACACACAGGTACGGGGGTCTGGGGGTGAAAACATACACCTCCAGCTTGACATCTAAGCTCCTGAAGAATCCATCCTTCCACACTCCCTCCCTCTACAAGGCCTTGTTCGACATCTTTATTTCAAGCTGCTGTCCCGCTGGCATTGTCTAGAATAACACACTGAGAAACAGGTGGAAGTGTTCAGTGCAGGCGGGATATCTAATGATTCTCAATATTTGACTTGTGTTAAAATATTCTACCATTTTCAACCTATTTTTGGAGATTTTGCCCAATTTAGTTGCCCTCAGTTCCACCCACTAGCTAAGACTCCTTCAGTTACATGACCAATGCTGGGAGAACCACATGCTTCTTCTGAGTGCATCTTTTCAAATGAATGCACCGTCACTAAAGTGTAAACATGCTTGGAGGAGAACACTAACTGCAAATTCTGTAGGTTCATGTTCAATTTAATTGAGCTGACTGATGGGCACACTGGGGGCATCCTACCCCGGGGATTTAGTCCTCAAATGATTTTTAAAAAAATGTTTTGAATTTGAATTTAAAAAATGTGAACTTGCTGTATTTGCACTGTACCGATCTTGGTCTTGACCATTGGTTTAACCAAACGGTCTATTTGCTCTTGACAAATTCCAGCTGTCTGGACAGTGTTTCCAAAAAGGACAAAATTAACCTCCCACCCAACCCAGGCAACCAAACAAAAATATGGACAAAATCAATGATTAAATTATGAGAAACTGCGAAGAGTGCTTGCATAGATGCCATAAAAAATGTAAAACAAATTACTTGCAGCATGGATTCTTCTGATTCTCTTCAGTCAGTGCTGACATCTTACCACTAAACCACCAATGGGGGTGTGAACTCACGATGTCTTACCAAGGCATTCATGGTTAAGGACGGCTGAAAACGGGTGGCGCGAACTGCTTCGCGTCCGAAAACGTGTGGGGGGGAAAAGCACATGTAGCAAGCTGATTATTTTTAATAAAATCACAAAAACAGTGACACACATCTTTTTTATAACTGACCTGAGCTTTACTGTCTTGAAGTCTGTTTATGAGTCTGCTGTGTGTTTTGCTCTGGCAGACTGAATTGGTCACTTTGCAGCCACCTTAGCCATTACATCACAAACATTTTCAAGGTACATCGACTGACCGCTCGTTCTCCACATACATCACAGAGGCGACTCAACCACAAAAATCGATTTTTTATAACGACCAATACTTTGATCAACGGATTAAATGTCTGAATACACATGCACTGCATTGGATATTAATGAACGCTTTGACCGAGGTGCCAAATTCAGCTATTAAAAGAAAAATAATAAAAATAAACCTTTAGAAGAACAGTAGTAGGATTGCAATGCAATCACACAAACAAGCTTATTCTGAAAATGAGCGTTGGTTTACTTATTTCAAAATCCATTCCGAACAGTTACCGATCATAACCCTGCCAAAACTCTTCTCCTAGTTCTGCACACACCGCGTCCACGCTCTTTAGTTTCAATTCGGCCATGTACGCTAAGGTAATCAAGTGAAATGTGTCCAGTTAAAGTAAATAATGGCCTAGTTTGATCCTTCAGTGATGTTACACTACACAATAACACAGTAAAATGATCATCTAAAAATAGAAGAGATACTGTGTCCCACAGCATCACACACATTATACACAGGTCAGTGAGTCTTAAAGTGGATTCTTTTTATTTTTTTTTGGTCTCTCTCATTTGGACTTTTATCTTGACATGAAATGTAACTTTTTTGGACTTGGTCTTGACTTGGAGTTAAATCTCCAGGGATTTTATTATTCTGGGTCTTGGACTCATCAAAGGTGATCTTCACTATAGCTGTATTCTACTCACCCAGACAGAGCGAGGCCAATTGTGCTCTCTTGGACTCCCGGTCACAGATGGCTGCAGAGTCACTGGGGATCTAACTGGCTGTCTCTTTATAAGGTGGCCAACATTTCGACAGTCGTGCCGCTCGGAATCCCCTGTTTATCAGATCCCTAGACATTTTTACTTGTTGCAGTTGTGACAAAACGTCATCTCTTCACACTGGAAGCCAGTCAGAAGCTATTTTCTGTTTTAAATGTATGTTAACTCTTAGAGCACAAGCAGCACAGATTTGTGCTAGAAGCACAACAAATTGTCAAAACAGCTACTTGTATGGAAGTTCCCCTGGTTTGCGTTGGTGCTCGAAATGTTAGATGAGTTTTTTTTTGGTGTTCCTGAGTCCTGAGGACCAAAGTTAATAATAATTAAAACCACTACTGGGGTTTAAAAATGGCGTCTCACCTCACCCATTAATAACCTTTACTCTCTCAAATAAATTGAGGAAGGAATTGGAAAAAAACAAAAAAAGGCCTTAAATGGCGGTTTAAATTGTTTTTACTCTGACAGCAGTGATAGCTAAGACTTCCATAACACTGTTGTAAGAATAGGATAATAACTTGTTTCTATATACTCTTATACAAAGTGATCTCGTCAGGTGAATGATCTCACTGTGCTGGCAGATAACTGGACCTCCTGCAAGCGGTATTGCTTAAAACAAACCAAATTATCTGCCTGTGCAGTGAGGTCATTTTACTTAGCAGAATTACTTGAAGGGACACTCTGGCCAGAGTGAAAAGTGTGCTGCTGTAGTTTCCAGGCTGAGATTTTTCGGTTTAAAGGCTAAGAACCCCCTTTTGAGAAGGGTGTCTTGAAGAGGAACTTTGGAAAAACTACAGATTTGGGGGGCTTATGGAAAATACAGAAGGAAGGCAGATGCTAAAGTTACTGCTAGGAAGCTGAATATCCCATTGCAACCATATAGTTTTAGTAAGTGTCTTCAGATCACCATTACAGTGAGATTACACAAACAGAAATGGCATCAGATGAGGAAGACAAATAAGCTAAAAGCTACATTTAGCAAGGCAGCTTAATGACATTACATAAATGTAATATTTTTTGTTAGGATTTTAAGGTAAACTGGTGGCCTAGTGCTTAGGGAGTAGCCCTTAGAGTCAGAAGATTGTGGGTTTGAATCCCAACTGCTGGTGTCATCACTGAGATTCCCTTGAGCAAAGTACCGTCCCCACGCACTGCTCACTGGGCGCCCTTTGTTGCTGGCAGCCCCCAGCTTCACTTGGTGAATGTGTTAAATGCAGAGAAAGAAGTTCACACTGTGTGCTGTGGTGTGTTTACACATGCCCTTAAGGAGCCACTTTACTTTATTTTACACTAATAGTAGCTTAACCCATAGCTCGGTGGCTAGGTTACCAGTCAGTCAGGCGACACCACAGGGATTCCCAGTGATTACATGATGTATTTGTGTTATGAGTGTTTGACACACCGATAAACTAAAACATGAAAATGATATTAATTCATGAATTCTGTCAAACCGGCTCAGGTTTGATGACCAGTAATTCAGTAACACAATAATTGACATTAGCCTCTACTTTTAGGCTGGGATGCACCTTTAGAAAACTAAATGTGTCCAGTTAACTAACTGTGTACTCCATTTAGGCATTATTGGACTATTAAATCAATGCAGAATGAGAAATATGAGATGTAATTCCTACATTTGGAATGATTGCACTCGCCAATATTTCTTCATTTTGCAGGGCAGATAAGAAGTGATTGCGGAGTTTGATGGAACACAGACAGAAGGTCATGTAAGGTTCCTGCTGATTAGTAGAAGTGATGTTTTTCTCAGGCCTGCGGTGGGGTTGGAGTGGGCAGTGGATTAGATTAGGGACAAACCCAGAACACATCAGTATCAGCACATTGATTTCCCACTGATGAGCTTTGTGAAATAAAGGCAGAGCTGAGTGCTGATGGAGAGAATGAACTCGTACCTGTAATTGCCGGCTTTTGATCTCCTCCACCATAATGGCCAAGCACTTAGTGAAGTCGGTTAGGTCCTGGTCGGCCGTTTCGATCAACCTGCAGTTCTGCGGCCAGAAAAAGGTCAAGAAAAAGTCAGAAAAGGTCAGTTTAAAAACCATCATCTTAAATACTTTACAAATCCTATAGGAATGTAACAGTACACACATTTTTAGGTTGGTCTGGAGGTCAGCATTTGATTTTTGGTCTTTTATGTGTTCTGCAGAGCTCTAATGACACAATGGCACAGACTGGTTTGGCCAAAACAGTATCTAACAAACTTTAAAAATGCCTAGTTTTCATAAGACAATGGTTTCTATGAAAGAGAATAGTTGAGAGCAACTAAAGATTGAATGACCTTTTCATGCACTGTATTTTCAATACTGTATGCAATCATGTTTTATGGTCCATCCCGCATATTGGATATTTTTGTTCCCTAAAACAGTCATAACTGTTGTTTACATGGAAGCATTATAGTGGGGGACAACTACTGCAGGGACGACTCTCAGACGACAGCCGAGACGTAGAGCGCTGCACGCACCCCCAAAACCACCCAACCCCCCCACCTTGCCCCCGAGCCCCTCGACTTAGAGCCCTGCGTGCGCCACACCCACAACTGCATTATTGCGCGATAAAATAATTGCCGGCGTTAAGTAAATAATGCATTAACATGATAATAATGTGTTAATGTACCCAGCCCTAGATAGTTGCTATGGTGACAAAATATACTAAAAAATGATCTAATTTAAAGGTGCCATTCTAGAAAAAAAGGTCAAATTGCTAGTATTTGCTGGATTAGGTTTTCTGTTATGTTTGGTTTAGATTTAAAGAATCAGAACAGTTCAACCTACCAAACCACATCCACTGGGTGTGGTCTAAGGAGGTTGAACTGATCTGTGTCTTTGAATATAAACCAAACACAAACCCTAAAACATTAAACATCCACTTTAAAGAGGATCTGGGTGTGATCTGAGCAGGCTAAACTGAACTGCATACATTATGACGATTATTTGCTAAATTTAAACAAAATATCGCTATTTGTGGACTATTGGGTTCTAGAGTTTGTTACCAACGTTAGGTTCTGAAGAAGTAAAACTTGGACTCTAAACGTCTTTGATGCATCTGGGATCGGTGGAAATGATGAAACAGAATGCATTTCAGATTCAGAAAGTTTTTGTAAAACTTAAGGTACGTACAAAGTGTGACCCCCCCACGCCCAGAATGTGCTTTCTGCTGTGCGTGTAAATGGTGTGTCTCAGTGGGGGAGCTGTTCAGAGTGCTGGTGCGGACTGAGGGGAACACTGCTGCTGTGTTCTGCTTCAATAGAAGCATCTACACGCTGCCGATCCAGGTGACTTCTCATTTGCAGCAGGTAGCACAAAGCCTGGCTGGTGAATGTCAGCCTATGGAGCTTGTTCGTGTTGCAGTGTGATCTCCCCTTTATCCCCAACAGAATACCGCTGGCTCTCCGCCTGCTCTGCTCCTCATTCACATTCAGATATGCAGCCATGCGCCATCGCACTCATGCTCTCGCGAAAGACAGTAGACAAAATGTATCTTTGTGGGCTTTCTAGCAACGCTAAAGCGCTCCGTCTCCCACGCCTGACATGCCATTTTTCTTCTGAGCCGAGCGCAATTCCCACGATCAAATTTCCTGCTGCTGGAAAAATAGCTGGGGGATTAACCTGCCCTGTGAAATCTACATTTCAAACAAACTGTACCAACTAAAATTCATTTGGCAAGCGGAGCTGTGCGCCTATCCTCCACATTCAAAAAGTATTATCTAGGTTGCTGTATAATCCGAATACTGTAACTTTATGTCTTTGTTTCACATGTTTGTTTTAGAAGAGAACCAATCTGTGAATGAATAATTAATGATCAATGACAAAGATGAAGAAAAGAAAGGAGAGGAAAATGATTAAGAACAAGAACAGTCATAAAAATGAAAGTGTAGAAGTGGTTCTTTGATGCTAGAAGAACCTCCCTATACAATCTTTTTAAGTTTAAAGAACCTCTGTATAATGTGAATGTTCAAGAACAGAGACATTTGGGAGTAAAGAACCAGAAGCAGGAACAAGAAGCAGCGGATGGAAGAACCTGAAAAAGAAGAAACAGAAGAACGAAACAAAAAAAGATACTGATGCAGATTATGATGGTGATGAAGAAGTAACATAAGAAGAAAGAAACAGATGAATGAAAAAGAGAACAAGAATGATGAAACAGAAGAAAGAATGAAGAAGAAAACATGACGATGATGACGATTATGCAGGAGAAAAAAGATTTGCACCAGAAGAGTACAAAGCAGCAGATAAAAGAACCTGAAGAATAAGAAGCAGCAGAAGAAACAAACTGAAAAAGGTACTGAAGATTATTGTTGATAACAGACAAGAAGTAACATAAGAAGAAAGTAATAGAGGAAATAAAAGGAGAACTAGAAAGAAGAATAAGAAAGAGGAGACAGAAGATAGAATGAAAAAAAGACAATGATCTTGCACAAAAATAGAAAAATACCTTTTCTGAGTAGAAAGCCTTGACGTCTGCTGTAATGGAATCAAAATCTCCACTGATGTAGTCTGGCAGAAACCTATACAATATGAGGAAGAGAGAGATGGAGAGAAAGGGTGATGGGGAGAGAAAGAAAGAAGAGACCCAGATTTAAAAAAAGTGCAATTTGGGCGGTCATCAGCTCCTTTATTTAAGCGGAATGAATCCCGATCCGTGACGAGGGGCTGGATGGGAAGCTTCAGTGACAGGCTTCCAGTGAAAGGCCTTCAGGGCCTGCCATTCACTAAAGCTATCTGTCCTTCGACGTGACAAAAGCTGCAGACAGCCTGCCTGACACACAGCGAAATGATATACACATGCCTGTCTACCTTTCGCCACCAAATATTCACAATTGGCCAAGAATGTGAGCTGCTACTGATTCCGGGATGCAATGACAAGATTGTTCAAATTATATATTTCTTTACAGAAAGTGTGTGTAGATCATCTAGATGCACCCCTCACCCCCTGTTACCTCCTCCGAAAGCCAGAAAGGAAGTAGCCCGGGCGATGTAGCTGTGCTATCTGGGGGTATTAAAGCATCACCATTGCGATTTCACACTCGAGTGGCTGCTGTATGTATCTCTGAAAGGAGCGGGCCTGCAGTGGCAGCCTGTTTAAGAGTGATACCGTACAGGATTACACCGCTGCTCATGTCTGCTTCGCTGAGGCAGCGAGTGCAAAGCACAAACAAACCTTCATGTCCCAGCAGGTTGGGAAAAAATGGACAAAACTCAGGATGCTTCAGGATGGTGGCTACTGTTTTCAGCTATTCAGCTGGAGTTGGACCCACATTGTGGCTACAACAGCTTCCACTCTTCTTGGAAGGCTTTCCACAAGATTTTGGAGTTTCTGTGTGAATTTGTGTCCTTTCATTCTGTAGAGCATTTATGAGGTCAGACACTGATGTTTGATGAGAAGGCCTGACTCACAATCTCTATTCCAGTTCATCCCAAAGGTGCTAAATGGGGTTGAGGTCAGGACTCTGTGTGGCCAGTCAAGTTTTTCAACACTGAACTCATCCAGTCATGTCTTTATGGGTCTGGCTTTGTGCAGTGGGACACAGTGTGTCCCCAAACTGTGTCCACAAAGCTGGAAAAAGCGTGGCGCTGTCCAGAATGTCCTGGTCTGCTGAAGCGTTAAGATTGATCTTCACTGGAAGTACGAAGCCTAGCCCAAACCCTAAAAAACAGGTGTAGCCCAATACTTTTGTCCACATAGTGCACCATTACTTGTTAGTAACATTAGCCTCAATACAAAATGTTAGCACTAAGTTATTCATTACATCAACTTCGTCTGCATTTCTGACTTTTTCCATTTCTTTTGATGAAATGAAATAACAGGAATATATTGAAATGTGGTAAAAATATGGCAAAATTCATACAATACAGCAATAACTCTTTGTCTGGAGCAAATCAATAAAATATCGCCTTCATCAAAGCGCAGAAGTGGTATGGATGGAAAAGATACTTTTATCACGAGTGATAACTGTGACCTACAGATGGGAGACAAAGCATAAACCAGCATAAAGGGCCCAATGTACTAAACCTTTTGTGCCAATTTAAGATATCATTTCAAGAAGAAAGTGTCAGAGCAGTTTATCTTCTCTTTTTCATACATCTGAATTCGAGGGATGGCTGTGCAAAAAAAAAAAACATGGGAGGATCAGACAAAAAGGGAATAGAGATATTACATTGGGGCTGATTACACATTCCACTCCATGTAATAAAATCTGAGTGATTTGCAGTTTGATGTTTATATTCCTCTGTTTATTAATTAACCAGGTGTTTTGTATTAGGGTTTAATCCTAGGCCCATTTTAATCATTAGAACTCATACTGTACTCTGATTTCAGTAAATATAAATGGTGTAAAACAATCTAGAATCGGTGTTTATTCAGCCTACACGCTCACCCTTTGCTGCTCTTTCTCTCGGCGCACTCTGGAGCCCCTCCCTCCGCTGGTTTTCCCCACCCACTTGTGGGCAGAGACTATCCTGAAAGCTCTCCCAGTTCAAAGATCCTTTCATTTTGGTTTGTTTCTAAAACCTAAAATAAAAGAAATTTGTACAGTTGTAAGCTGGTGGCCTAGTGGTTAAGGCATTCGCCCTGTGATCAGAAAGTCCAGGTTCGATTCCCAACACCGCTAGGCACCTCTGAGGTACCCTGAGCAAGGTACCGTCCCCACACACTGCTCCCCGGGCGCCGTGTTCATGGCTGCCCACTGCTTCACTTGGTGAATGGGTTAAATGCAGAGGAAGAATTTCGTGCTGTTCACACTGTGTGCAGTGGTGTGTTCACGTATGACAGAACGATCACTTTCACTTTCCCTTTATGCGTGTGGTGCCGTTTTTTGTGCCCAAAATAGTTATTATTATTATTACATGTTTTTAAATGATAATTGATTTGGACGTCTGAAACTTCAAGCACAAACACAAACTGGGGGAACTTCCATATAAGGAGCTGTTTGGCCATATGATGATGATTTACCATATTTGGCTCTTCCAGCACAGATTCATGCCGCTTTTGTTCTAAGGGATCAAGGCATATTGCTGTCACATCAAGGCACTTTTATATGTACATCTGTCCCAAGTGCCACTACTAGTCACCGGGACAGCTTCAATCTGGTTCTGAACTGCACTGGAGGGTGAACCCTCATTCTTCTAAACTATATTAGATCAGTTGCTGTTTTGATGATGGCGGTGGAGAAATCTCCCATAGGTGTACTGTGCACAGTACTGTGCAAAAGTAATAAGCCAATCCCCCCCTTTTCTTCATATTGCTCTTCCAAAGATCCAGATTTTCTTGTATTTTGATAGCTACACCAAGACTAACAAAGCTACCACTCTGCAGTGTTCCGCTGGCAAGTGTTCATCTGCCTTCATGTGGATGTTGTTTTGACAGATAAACTACTATGCCACCCCTTATTTTTTCATGTTTTGCTTCCAAAGATCCAGATTTTCTTGTATTTTAATGTGGTCTTGAGGAACAGTTCTCCAGGCTTCCTTAAGGACTTTCAATGTCTCTCATTTTCAGTTTCAGAGGAATGTTTTTCTTTGTTAAGTCACACAGTGACCTACGTATGAATCATTCAGACAGAACAAAGACCATCTAACTTAAGTCCTGAACCAGTGAAGGAATAGATGATGATTCCAGATGATTCCAGTATACCTGTTTCTCTACTCAACATGCCAAAGAGAGTTTGAGAGGTATAAAATAGTATTGTGGCACATGCAAGGTGATTCAAATCAATATATTAAGAACTACTTTTCACATCTCTGTAGACCTGTAGTTTAACATCACAGACCTCTCAGATGGTCTTACCTCTCTGTAATGAGGGATTTCTGCCCTACGGCACTACTGTAGAGTCTAATGACATCTTACGTTGACTTTCTCAGACAGCTGAGGAACAGCTGCTCTTATATATCGCTCTGATGCACGAGGACCATGCTCACTGAATAAGCGTTCCACCTCAATCTCCAGCCACGTTTCCTGATGTTTTTCTCACAGATGTAAACATGGACCTGCTAAGCATTTCTACACATCTCAGCACATGGGAGGATGTTAATTGCATAATTGAATTATGCAGTACACCTATCTGTAAGCATCTGCACTCATGTTCTTCTACTCATTTATTCAAGTTTTTCCTCCAATTTGTCTGTATAAAGGTTAATATCAGGTACCAAAAAGAGAGGGATCAATCTTCACATTACATTACATTATATTCATTTGGCAGGAGTTGTGCAAGAAGATAGATCATCAGGAGAGGAAAATATGAGTCTTCAGGAGGTTTTTGAAGATTGAGAGCTATTCTGCTGCTCTAATCAACGTAGGCAGCTTATTCCACCAGCAGGGAACCAGAATGAGATCAGTCTGGACTGGGTTTACCTTGTGTGTAGGGATGGCAGAGCCAGACGATGTTCCTTGGAGGAGTGGAGGGAGCGAGTAGGAACATAAAGCTGAATGATGGGATTAAGGGAGCTGGGTGCAGACCCAGATGTGAATCTGAAGGCAAAAGTTGGTGACTTTGATTTAATATTTGCCCTTAGAACAAGTTTTGTCCTTCATGGGGTACTATCAAACGTACTGTCAAAAAAAGGCCATGAGCTATGGACCTCATTGGACCATTCAAGAAGAAAGATCTGTAGTTCTCTGAGGAATGAAGAAAGTGGAAATCCACAGAAAAACATTCAGTAGTGATTTCGTAATATCTGGTTTGGATGAGGCCTGACTTTACCTTAGCGTCAATGAAACTAAGTTTGAATTTCTTCAGGGGCAATATCAGCTTGGAAGCCATCACAAGGGAACAGTGTTTGAACCATAGGGGGTGCTTTGGCCATTTAAAATGGGCTCATATTCCTTGGCTGTTTTACAGCCATACCAAGCAATCATCAAACATAATGACTCCCTTGAGATGGCCCATACCATTACAGATCCAACAACAGGCTTTGTGCCTCCTTTGGCTTTTCTCAAATGTAAAAATGTTCGACTGTAGGAGGTGAAAGATGACTCATCGGTAACATCGCTTTACTACTCCACGCAGAGGCCTGGGGGTTTGCACTTCTTGCACCAGGGTAATGTCTTTGCATGTTACCCTTTGGATGTAAGAGGCTTTCAAACAGCAGCCTTGCCATTACACCCTGCTGCGTAAAGCGCAAGATATGCAGTTTTTCTGGAGAAACTGTTGCTGATTCAGTTCGGTCATTTTTGAAGACCTACAGCTTGCGAGCACTATTTTTCTATTGTCCGAGTTTGTCCAAGTTATATTGATTTGTCTGAGACCTATTATTGCTATTGTGACAAAGCCTTGAATGGTAACTTTGCAGGAGCAAAGAAAAAAAACTTCATGAACTTTTCTTTAATGGATTATTTATGGGTTTTGGATTTCATTATCTCCCAAATCTAGTCAATTTCCACCTGCTAATTGGGTCTCCTTCTACACAATGGGAAATTGAAGTGTAGCACATACCTTTCAGATTTATGAAGTAACAGGGGATCTTCACAATCCAGAATACCTTTAGCTAGTCTGGACCACAACAGGTTGATCCGTGTAAAACAAACCTTTTAAGAGGTTGACATTTTAAGAGGTTATAAGCTAAATGCTAGATGGTAGATACTAAAGCTCCAAGCCAGAAGAAGCTAAAAACTAAATGGTGTGTGGTGATGGACTCTGCTTTCTTCAGTCAGGCAAACACCACCTGTCTTCTGAAAAAGCCTTTTATAGAAAGACTCCAACCAATCACGAAAGCAATGCACATCATCATTTCGCTCAGTCCCAGAAAAGCTCCACACACAGCTGGAACTCCACACACACACACACACACACACACACACACACACACACACACACACACACACACACACACACACACAAG
>JBBJLR010140234.1:0-16388 GCA_037577145.1 Brachypetersius gabonensis | reverse complement strand
AAGAACGTTCTAAGAAGTTGTTACAAGAACGTTCCAAAAACATTATTTTAGTAACGTTTTGTACTAACATTTACGCAGATATGAAATCCAGCTTCATTTGGAATGATATGTACTTCATTATCTACTGTTTTGTATGCAGCACATTGGTCATTGAGGGCTACAATTGAAGAAGGCCAAGACATCCATTCACCTCCAAATCTTTATTTCCTTCATTAAGTCTACATTTCAAAACATTATATACACAGAAAAGTAATAAAAACGCATTATTATTATTTTTTGTTTTCAGTGAGTCCATGGATGGTGTGTTCAGTTGCAGGTCAGTTCCTGATTATACATGTTCTTAGGAAGCAAAATTACACAGGTGCTACACAGCAACTTATAATAGGTACACATAGATGTTTCCAAGTGTCTCCAAAAGCTCTCCAAAAGCTCTCCAATGGACAAAAACAATACAACAGGTTGTGTGTATTTGTGTTTTGACATTGTACAAACAAATTTCACTTAATTTCAGACTAATATTTACAATTCTTTCGAGTAAACCAATAAGGAGGCCCATTGCCTCTCCAAAACATGCTATAAACCTCACCAATGCCGCCTATTGAAACAGTCTTTTAGGGGAAATGTATACAATAGTCTTTATCAGAACCCTGTTAGCCAGTTGCAAACATATGTGCAATGAGCACTTTGCAAGACCTGCACATGAACATTATCATTTTGCAGTGCACACATTTCCTCCTCCCCTGAGTCACCTTCAGAGACACATCAGAGGAGATCTCCCCCACAGGGACAGGGAAGCACCCCTTTGGCCCTTCCTCCTCCTGGCCTTGTGAGAGGGATGCCTCACCAGTGGCTTCTGCAGGCATATCTGCTTCACAGGAAGTCTCTGCTGGTGGGCATGGTTGCGGCAGCCCAAACTCAGACAGCTGAAGGCACAGCAGCTCTCGGTGGGCCTTTTGGGTGAGAGGGTTCTCATTCTGGGCCACTGAACCTAGGATGAATAGGATGAAGCTATTTACAACTGGAGCTGTGGAGGAACAGCTTCATGTACCAGCGCTGTGTCTTTTGGGTGCTGGAGAAGAACTTTATAAGGGTGTCCGACAAGTCCACACCCCCCATGTACATGTTATAGTCCTTCACCGGCACTGGCACTGGGATTTGCTGTGTGGACCAGGTGCCTGTCTGCTTGTCCTTAATTCACCACTGCATAGTCTGTCCCCCATAAACTTCGTGAATAGATGAGCACATTGTTACATCCCGGCTGTCCCTCTACTTCACAAATAGCAACGGCTCATCCCTGATCCACCGCATCTCTCCACAGGCTGCATCTTTTGGCATGGTGTTCTTCATTGTACTGGCATAGTACTTATCGGTTCTCCCGAATGGTTCCACATGCTCCACAGCCCATCCCATGGAGATGAAGGAAGAGCTTGGAGCTGGTAGAGAAATTGTCCATGTACACATTGTACCCGGAGCCCAGTTAGGGTACATGGAGAAACTCGACCACTGAAATGGTGAAATTGCAGGTGTAGCCATTGGAGCTGTCAGCCAAGACAAACAGCTTAAATCCCCACTCTGTGGGCTTGTCCTTCATATATTGTTTCATGCCTATCCTGGCTTTGCTGCCTACCATGCGTTCATCCACGAAAGGTTCTGCCGTGGGTGAAAGTAGGCCTTTCAGGCAGTCAGGATCTGGTCCTGAAGTGTCTTGAGGCAGTAGAGCTCGTCAAAATGAGGTTGACCCCGGAGCTGGTCATTCGCTGCATCTCCAGCAGGGTCGCTCATATGTAAATAAGCCATGATGGCTTCAAAATGGACCCTGGCTTGACAAATGCAGGAAAGGGGAATTTGTGTAGGCGGTTCTTCCTCCACAAGTCCTGTGCAGCTGATGTCCTCACCAAGCCGTGGTAGATAATGATGCTGAGGAACTCCTCAGCTGTGACGTCTCTCCACTGCCTCTTTCGGTCCTCCACACACTTCCGTGCAGCATGAAGGTTTGTGTTTTTGCAAAGAGTACGAATTACCTCCTTGCTGAAGAACAGCTGGAAAAGGTCAGATGGACAGTAATCCAACTGAGAGTCCAGCTGCGGTCTTGGGGTCCTCTTGGGCCAGTATACCAATGGAGGAGGCTCCACGTCTTCCCAGTATCATGCTACACACCATTATCCTCTGAGGCCCGCTTTGCTGCAAGAGGGCATGGAATTGAGGCTGGGGCTCAGCCTTAGAATTAGTGCCGCCTCTCAGCATTATTCTTAATCTTAAACTAGCTATAATTTATTTTGATTATTAGAATAAAGTAATGATCAGTTTATTGATAGAATGATTTTCCAGTTGTTATTTTATTATTTTGAGTAGGGATGCTCATTCCGATTAATTTTCCCTACCGACAACCGCCGTTAACCGAACATTAGGAGGATTAATATCCAAAGAGGGGTGATTGTTTCTCATATAAATGTCCACCTCTGCTCCATAATAAAAGGCTTGTTGAGGAGTGGTGTAGTCATCTCCCAGGACATCATGGCATTGCTCTGGCTGGATTTTGTATCTTCAACTTGGGCAGCAGACACTGCTTTCTCATCACCTTCCGTAGTGGCCATTTCCAAAGCAGAGCACATTTCAGTAAGTTTTGTTTTTGCGGCTTCTTTCGCCGCTTGTGCAAAAAAAGGGAGATGTTTATGGCGAGGGTCCAGGACAGAGGCAGTCAGCGCTGCTGTCAGCGTTTTACACGATTGAACGAGCTGGTGTTTCGGAAGCTACATTTGTTCTTGTTTAGCTTCCAGTGCCTTGCAAGTGGCTGACAAGCCGCCCAGCTGCAATAATAACATGATGTACAAACACATTAAATCCATCATTTACAGCTAGCTGCAGTGTATGAGCAAAACAGGGAACTGAGTCCCAGTTCACCCGTCCTGGAGAGTTTGCAGCCACGAACTGTGCAACTGTGTTGTGTTTTAAACTATTTTTTCCTCTCCTTAAAACAGGCTTCAGTTCTAGTAGGTCTTGATGGGATATCGTTATTGGGCTCAATATAGCTCAGCAGCTCTCAAAAACCTTCACCACAGACGACATTGATGGGCATAATGTCCTTAACTATCATTGAGCAGATTCTCTGAGTTATCTCTTCAGATCGCCGTGCATCACATCTTCTCCCTGATAACATTGAGGGCAATGTTTGTTGTCCTTCATTGCACAATGCTTGAGGATGTTTGCTTCGCAAGTGATATTGCATCGTACTTGTACTACTAGTGTATTTTAATACAGCATTGCATATTTTGCAAGTCACTTCGTCTGCCTTTCTGTCGAAATGGTCCCACACAGTACTTCTTTTCGCTCGCTTCATTTTGCTTGTCTGGCAAAATACGTCTGAAGGCACATGTGGTTGCACGTGATAACGCCCCATGAGTTAACAGATGGCTTATGTTTAGTATATTTATGCCGCAAATATTACTACTACTACTACTACTAAAAATAATAATACTTAAAAAAATATATAAATTTTAAACCGTTTAACTTAAACCGTTTAAAGTAATAATCAGTCAAAATTCATTCTTTCGGTTAACGGTTAAACGGTCAATATGAGCATCCCTAATTTTGAGCCATTTATTGCCCCAATACTGTGAAGCAAAACAAGATTTGTACCAGGCAATTTGGTATTCAAAAAGATATAATGAAACAGAAAACATTAGTTTTTGATCATTTTAGATAAATAATTATTAAAGTTTTGTTGAGTGTTCAGTTGGGTTTTCACCTGTCATCATCATAACCAGGAAGTAAGATTGGTACAGATAGCATGTGGCTTACCTGACTGGAACTCATCCTCTTCACTTGTCCATCCAAGCTTATAACAGCATTAGAGCTCGGTAAGGTATAGTCAGGTATACTAACATTTACGGCTGATTTAGTGGCAGTTTTCTAAAGTTGCAATGAAAGTTGGAGCAATTTGATAAAATTACTGCGTTGTGTAGAATCCATGGGGGTAAGTCGAATTTACATGAATTATTGCAGTATTCCTAAATGACAAGACTGTGATGGCCCATCATTGTTTAATTTACCCCTTCATAGTCTCAACGTGTGCGGCTTGCCGTAGGTTGAAAAGTATGTTCACATGCTCATTTTTAGTGTTTAGTTATTTAAGCTCTGTTTGACCATATAGGGTTAGAAAATCTGAATACAGCATGCCCCTCTGCGTTTTAGTTTTGGAAGCGCAATGGAACAACACTGAGTTAACCAATATTCAATGCCAGATTCCTCAACCTTAGCACTAGTAGCATCAGTCTGGTGGGACTCGGACAGCCCCTCTTTATACTTTAAAATCTCCTGCCTGATGTTTATTGCCGTTGCTGCCTTGGGCCTCAATGGACGATTGGCATGGAAGAACTTAAATCTACGCTGTTTTGCGGGAGTTGACTCTGGCTCCTCTGTACCCTCATTTGTGACTTGATAATCGGTCAGCAGGGCTTTTTGGCTGTTCATTTTCAGCTACAATTGTTTTAAGAAAAAATAAGTGACCATAAGTGATGCCATTCAAAATGCATCATGCTCTGAATCATTCACGAACATCTTATCCACAAGATCAGTATTTCACAACTTGCAGCTATTTACATGAGCTGTGGCCAGAGCCTAACTCTACATGGCAAGACAGACCCATGCACTTCTGAAAAAAAGTTCAAGTTTCAAACACTACCCCAGAAACATATATAGTCACACAGTAATGGAACTTGATTGCCACAGTGGCCTGTCGTTCTTGTTTGCTACTTATCTAAAGTAAACTATAGCTTGCTAAAATGCCTACATACCTTCAAAGTCTATCCTTTATCCACATAATCTTATCAGACAGGATCTTACCAGACATCTTATCAGACAGGATGCTTTGTACAGATCGCAAAGTGTCCATGCTTATGGAATACCATACATTTTTTCAAGTTAGAAGGCTAGCACCTGTTGCTAAGGTTATCATGTTAACCACAGCCTCGTGAGTGGGCATGAGCTTTCTAAAATAGAAAGTAACATTACGTTCATTTCTTTACTTTTCTCAATTTCATTATGGAATGCCTTGAGATGTCTCTTAATATTCGTGGTGTTGTTTTCTGTGATTTTGTGGTCACATTTCCCCCCCATCTTTTTCCATGACACATTCTGTTTTCTTTTCCACTTCTATGTAATGAAAGTGTGTCCAAATGTCGTTTCGTCTTTTTCTCCCAAAGGCAAACCCCAGCTGGCCATCCATCTACTAACCCACCACAGCTGCATTATAGATGTAACAAAAGTAATCTGATACGATGTATGAGCTGTATCTTGTATCTAAATAATGCCGTGTGTAAGGGTTGAGGAAGTGTCATCGCCTGTGTCTGAGCAGTGTGACCTAATGTGAGACACAGGAAACAGAAATACTTCAAATGTCATGTGCAAGGGGAGTGAGACGAGGCGCAAGATGCAGGTTCTGGTGATGTTTTTTGATTAACAAAAAGACACGGACTCTACACTAAACAGAGCATAAATAGGCACGAGGGCCTTTAAACACAAAGTAAAACTAAACCAGCAGACACAAGAGGAACGGGTAGCGTGGAGATAAATGTGTGGGTTATTGTGAGGGTTAACCAGCAACTCAATACAAAACTCTTAGAACTTAAATACAACACATATTCAGACACCAACCAATCATAAAACACAATCTCTCAAATTAAACACAAGACAGCTGACACCGTGACTACAGACACCAACATACACCCATTTCAAAATAGCAGTCTCTAACAAAACTTAACCCACAGTGGCCTCTTTCAGCCACTGGCCGAGACATAACAAAATAATAATTATAATGTGTTATTATTATCATTATTATTATATTTTATTAGTAGTAGTATTATAAATAAATATGCGATTATACAGGAGGAAATAATGTCTCGTCTTGTTTTAGTCAATGAAAATGAAGACATTTTATCATGGTTTTTATTTTGTAAACCACATTTAGTCTCATTCTTATTTGACATCAATATTACATTATATATTTCATTATAGTTATCGTCACATGACCCATCCACCTGCACCCCAAGGGCTTCCCCAGCACCCTCCACTGCACAGGGGTCAACACCGAGAATAAAAAGGAAGAGAGACGAGTTTGAAAGTGCTCGAACAGCCGAATGATGAGGACGAGCTGTTTCTTTTAAGCGTAGCCCCACGTTTAAGAAACCTGCCACAAAGTAGAAATGAGATGAAAAGCGTTCTGACTATTTTACGTTTACGGCATTTAGCGGACACTCTTACTTTACACAGGGCAGAGTTTTCAAAGTGAGTTTTGAAGTTATTATTGAAGTTAAAATATTTTTTTAATAATTTAACTAAATGTAATTTGCATCAGCAACATTATTATTATTATTGTTGTTGTTGTTATAATTAAAATGTGATGTGGCAGACAATCCATGTTGCATTCTTCTTAGTTGAGATCAAAATGAGATTACATACAGTAAGGATTCCTTACTGTAACTTCCTTCCTTTAACTATGAATGCAAAAGGTAGTCTTCTTGACCAGCCCTTTATATGAGTAAGTAAGTGGCTCTTAAAAGAGCCTTTGTTTTAATGTGAAGAGGATGAGCAGCAGCAGCAAGTGGGGGTTGCATGTCAGGCTGTAGCGTACTGCCAGGGCACCCCTCCAGCAGCTGAGGAGAAGTAGCTATTGAAAGCCTCCCGTACAGCTTTGGCCTCTTGGGAGAAGTTGTTGGCGCCCACTCTTCTCACAGGTTGAAGTGAAGGGATCTTCTCTTGTGAGATGGGAGCTTCTGGTAGACAATTCAACCTCTGGAAGTTGTGAAGGGCCACTGTTTCTTTGACAATGGCATCCACATTTTCAGGACTCACTCCAGTTACCTGGTGGTAGATCCTCCACTGTGCAGCAAGAATTCCACAGACATTTTCACCATTCTCCTGGCACATGAGAGGCGGTAGTTGAAAATACTCTTTGGCTGGGAGAGGTTTCTTCCGGGATAGGGCCTCAAAACATTCCTCCTGTAATAAAATTTTAATAAGAAGGACGTTAAAATTCAACAATATACACCATTTAGAAAGTGCTAGAGTAGGCAAGGTCATGACTAACAATTACTTGATGGGAAAAGCCTCATCTCACAAAAACATGAGGCATGGGTCCTAGGTGGTCAACACCTGGGAGAGGAGAATCCTCAGGCAAATCCAGCCTCCCAGCAGGGCTTCTCCAAAGCTGGAGGCAGCAAGGGTCCCTCCATCATTGCTCTGACCAAAAGCTCCACCACCCTAAAAAGATACTGTGCATCCACAACTGCCAGAAGTACAATGGAGTATGTTCCCTTGTAATTAAAATACTGGGAACCACAATTATGTGGAGCTTGGACTACCACATGCTTCCCATCTATTGCCCCCACACAAATGGGGAAGTTCCACCTCTCCTTAAAGTCAAGAGCAATCTCCTGCCAATGCGAAGTAGTTGGTACTGGCATTCAAGTGCTAGGCTGTCCAAAATGACTTTGGACACATCTGGCACAATCTCTGCCACAGTGGAGAAGCCCACCCGGTAACTGGAGGCAATGGTGGTGTAGGAGTCACCAGTTGCAAGGAATCTGAAATTAATGATGTCAGATAATTTAAATATGCATCCAAACGATTTTTTTTATCACATGGAGCATTTTTTTATCATTATATATTTATTATTACGTGTCATTTAGCTGAGGCTAAATGACATGTGCCACAGGAGCTGTGCCACAGGAGCTGTATATTTATTATTGCAAGTTAAAGGCATGTATGTAGTAATCACTACATTTAGATCACTTTATGCCTACATATAACATACCCATGCACAATAAAGTGGATGGAGTATTCTGGAAATTTGAACGCCGGCAGTTTAATTCAAAATATTATTAATGCAAATCAAGTAGATACTGTACTGAATTATTTTTATTTTCAACTAAAATACCAACCTAATGCAAATTGCCAGACGATGCTTTGGAGAAATTGGCCCTCAGTAATTTGTCTGCATCTTAGTGATGCTAGGTCCCACTCTTCTTAGTAGGCTGTCGAACTGCTCCATGCTGAGTCGAAAGTAGACCTGGAACCAGTCGCTGTGACAACGGAGCTCCTTTACCAGCCTGAATTCCCCAAGTTGATCTCTGGATATGAGGGTCTCATGCACCCACAGCCTCTTCTTTCTTTGTGCTAACTTTCCAACGAGTCCTCGTTTTTGCAAAGGCACTGTACAATTTTGAGTAGACAAAGAAAACTGAGCATTTTGTTTGTCTACTAAAACCCAGCGGTGCAAAATTTTATAGGGACCCTGAGCTTTCCTTTGCAGAGAACCGGTGCAAAGGCCTCTGAGCACACTACGTTTTTTTTCTCCCCCTGTAGTATCGAAAATAGTATCAAGTATTGAGTACAATCATTAGCATTGTGACAAGACTACTGGAGAGCGAACATTTATCTACAAATTTTGAAAAATATGAAAATATGTTATCTATATATGTCTTTAAATGTACTAATGCCACACTTTGTTAAAGAAGGAGGAAAGGCATGGTTAGCCGCAAGAGGGGCGTAAACAGAAATGACTAAGCCAAAGTAGTGCTTAAACTGAGCCCAAATTCTGAAAGAGGCTTTAACAATGTAGGAACCATTAAGATACTGGAATAAAGTTGTATTTTATTCAAATTTGTGAGGGAAAAGTTTAGCTCAATTTGAAGATCTCCACCAGAATCAGAGAAGGCACCTATGTTTTCATTAATTTTGTTAATTAATTAATGATTAGTAATTGCTTAAGTCATAACTTATCAATTTGGGTCTTATCCAAAACAGGGCCTATTATAGGCTGATCCAAGTTTGAACCTCTCATCTGCCGAGTAAGATACGCACCAGAATACAATAATTTACCTTTATAAAGCTCTCCAAGTGCGCATCTTAAGAGGAGTTTTATCTTTAGATAAGAGAGGGGAATTTAGCTTTAGGTTAAATTCTATTTTACCAGGCGAGCGAGGTTAGGTGATGCAGCAGTGAATGGACTTCTCCTGTGAACCAATAAAGTTAGGGTCACTGACAAATTTTAAACATATTTATTAACCAAACTGGATAATATAAAAACACACACTACACACACAACACAACAAGGGACGGAGTCATATCTGATTGCTATTGCTAGAGTTATGAAGAAAGGTTCATCTATCTCTGACCCGCAAGTTTCATAAGACACGGGAACAACTCAATCTCACAAGAAAAGCATATGCCTAACTTTGCACCCAGATTTGTCAAAATGAGTAAAGGAGAGTTACTTATGCGCGGATCCTTGAAGGAGGATTGGAGTTTTCGGGTGTCAGTCTTGGGCTGAAAGGATGAAGTGGAGGCTCAGGCTTTGGTCTGGATGTTGCAGTCAGAGAAGATGGAGGGGAGAGTCGAGCCTTGGTTCTGGAGGCTCGAGGTCTTGAGAAGATGGAGAGGATTTCTGGAAGATCTTGAAAATTCAGGGGCGGTCAGCCGCAGAGTGGAGTCACCCGGAGACTGAAGGGGTGTCGTCTCTTTTCGGGGGCGCTCTCACTGAACTGGTCCATGTCTGCCCTTTTTAAGCTTGGGAGCAAAGGGCTGGCAGCGTCCTGGTCTGGCCATTCAGGGGCCCCCCACCCCCACTACCTCTGGGGATTTCCGGATGGGGGGAGTCCTAATGGTTCTGCTACTTGGTAGAGAGTTTCTTTAGGTGTTAGTATAAAAGTTCATAACTCCAAAACTGTGCATGATGGGGTATTAAATTTTGTAGCTTTGATTGCGCTGGACCGAGAGGAGCGTGCAGATATGAAACATGATATTGGTTTACATGCCCTTTCACATATTACACTTTCTTCCTAAACTCATAAGTTTCTACTAGAACCATACTTCTCAAAAGTGAAACCTGGCAATGCCTGAGTATATTGTGGTTGTGATACATTCAGGTGATAAAGCAATTGCCAACTTTACATGTTCAGAAATACACTTCTTTTAGTTACCCACACTGGACTATCTGAGTTTCCTTTTTATTTCCTCCAGGACAAAAGCTTACAGCATGGTGAACCTGATTTTCACAGAGTTATTACCTTGGATGCTGGTAATACTAAGAGGGGAGTAACAGATGGGGAATGAGCAGATTTATTCACAATTCAACTTAAACAGTCATTTTCCCAATTCAAAGTATTCTTTTCTGCTGAGGGGAGTTGGTGGGAAACATGTGTACGGGGAGGTGAGAATGAGGTCATCAGATGTCCCAGGAGAGAGATTTCAGTGGAGACCAAATGTCTAGCATTTGGCTCTCAACAAACAATCCTAGGTTTGATCTATGTCCTTTTCCCCAAACGTGGGCAGACAAATGGTCCCTTGCCATCCCTGGCCTGACAGTTTATGTCCGTGGCCGTCCTCGTTCACACCTCTGGAATGTTCCAACAGTCCTTGTGTGAGGTCTGTAGTCCGCCAGGGCAGGGCCGTGGGCGTTCTTTGCTTATCCCCAGATGCGGGAGTGAATGCCCTGATTAATGATCAGAGATTCTGGATCCTACAACAATCACACTTAGCACAAGGCAAAATACAGTGAACTAAAACTTTTAACGATACAGACTTAAGAGTTTGCTACCCTAACCAGCCAGGTCAAATGAGCCAGACAATAATGAAACCTAAAATTTGATCCAGCTCTCCAAGTTGCTTAGTCCTTTTCATGTATTGTTTCTGCAACTTTGAAACCGTCTTATTCCAAATGTACTCAACAATCAAGTATTCAAGTTTACGAAAAAAAAAAAGTCTGAGGGAGAAAGAGAGGAATACATTTGAATAAATGAAAAAAAGAGAGAATAAATTATTTAAAGGTATAATGATGCTTTGTTGTATTAACTGTCACTGAAGATGAATACACAGCATTGTGAAAAGTAACAAAACATGTCTACCTCTATTCTATTTCTAATACTTGTTTCTGTTCTAATGGCTTCATCTTCACTGCTGTTTGGAACATCTGCTTGTTGGTCAAAGTTTATTTGCTTGAGAGTTTATTTGTAAGCATGTTGCCCCATTTCGATTGCAATGAGCAATTTGCTGTTTTTAGCAAGTTGTGCAGTGTTTTTTCTGTAACACTTTAATCGATAATGGCGTTGACATCAATAATTTCTTATCGATTCCCATCCCTATCCCTGCGTCTTTTCCCTCAGAAACTCTTTTTTTCTACCACACATCTTTTCCCTCAGAATATTTTTACAGCCAAAACAGGTGGGCGGAGCTACCAGGCCAGTTTCTCCTCCCTCCTACACGCCGCAGCTTGTGAAACTCAATGAAACCAAAATGGAATATGAGCGTTCGTTATCCGTTTTTACACCTGCTTCCTACAGTAGCTTCAACAGCCAGTACATCATTTTAATTCAATAATGATAGCTAGACATATTTTTTTTTCATTTCAATTCATGGTCTTTTTGTTTGGATATATAATTGTTTGGATATATAATTTAAAAATGGTAGAATAATGACTATATATTTAGATTGGCTTGGGATCATTGGGGTGGGGGGGGCTTCAGACCTTCAGCAGAATTCAAACGAGCCATTTTAATCTAGATTAATTCCTAGATTACAGTGAGATTATTATAGATTAAATGATTAATCTATGCCCACCCCTAGTTTTTTTGAGTCTAATATTCCCCAGGGCTCGCAAAATTTCAAAAGCCCTGGTAGCCTTTCGGGCATGCATTCTTCAGTTTTTGATAGCCCAAAATAAATTTGAGAAGCCCGAATATAAAAGAGATTATTTGTAATGTATAATATTGTAAAGGAAACAAAACATCAATCAAAAAATTGTTAAAGCACAAACAACTGTATAAAATTACAATCACCATCTCAAATATTTGGTTCTAATTGAACAGAAACAGGAAAAAATGTAAGCGGGATTGGGCGGAACCGGGAGTCGTAATAACACTATAACTTTACACAGAAATATACCTTTTAAATAAATAAACTGATTTTGAACTCAATACTACTGCCCTACAAAGGCAAGAGACCTTAACTTCCCAGAGTGTGAAACTGTGGGAGCCTACTGTCCAACCAACTGTATGATAGGTAGGACACTGAAAATTTGCCAAGTAGTTGTCATAATGAATACATTTATCTACATAAAAAAAAATTAAGCTCAAACTTGACCTTTAAAAAAAACTTGTCATTTTTCTCAGTTTCACACTCTGGGAAGTTAAGGTCTTTTGCCTTTGTAGGGCAGACTAGTTGTCCTGTCTCTTTATGCTCTCCTCCTGTTTGCTGTGTGTAGCCGGTTAAGTGAATGGCGTGCTCCACACAGCCCTAACAGTAGGTGGCGATAGTCCCAACCACCAATAATGTAAGAGAAGAAGCTTCTTCACGCACTTTTTAGACACAAAAATCATAACCAAAATGGAGATAGACGTGAAAGCTACGCTACAACGACTACTGTCTGAAAATACATCCCTTGTGCTCATGGATATTTCTGGGCGGTCTGAAATAACAACATTTTTTCACATTGAGAATGATGGCATGAAAACGCAATTCGACAAATTACATTTTGGATTTTCATTCAAGTAAGCTGGGCATGATGTGATTTGTACTCAATTTTTTTTTTTTTTACTGTAACTGACTGATTCCAGCCAAAAATCAACACGGGAGTCATTTTTTATGGGATGGGATTTTTTTTGTGGGAGTGGGACAGGAGAGGTTTAAAAATGTACTCCTGTGTCACGCTCTAATACACAGTTTGCGCGATCACAAAGTGAAAGTTAAAAAAACGTGTGAATTCAAACACGATTTCAGTATTTCACAACCTGACAGCGACTCATCGATGCCCGAAAATGAAATAATTACCCAGCTATATTTGCGAAAGAATCCAAAAGCGTTGACATACATTTGGTAGCCCGACGAGCAGGTTTGAGAGAGATTTTAGTAGCTCGACTGGAAGACACAGTAGCCCCGGTACGTTGGGCTAGCGATTTTGCGAGCCCTGTTCTCTATGGACTCTAATATCATGGCCCATGAACTTCATAACCTGATGTTAATGGTCTTTTACGTTCATCATCTGGCAGACAGTTGTGATGTGTTTCCTCAGTTTTGTAGAAGTAAGGCAGTCGGGGTACTCTGCACTACATTCAGAGGCAAAATGCCGTAGACATTCTAACCCCCTGATGTTTGTAGTTACCTTAAGCCTTGCGAAAACATGGGAACATCTAAAGAAGAGACCATTTCCTGTTGACATGACTGATTCCTTTCTTTTTCTCTTTCCCTGGATTTCTAGTCTTGTGAAGTTAAAGAGAAGTGTCTGTCCAATGTTGAAATGCTGCCCATATACATCTGGGTGTGTCATTTTTTTAAGTCTAGATTTCCAGCAGTAATTTTGATTCCCCATCTCCTTCTGTTGAACAAGATCATTTTAGTCATCTTCAGTCAATGGGATCTTGTCATCTTTGTTCCATTTTGCTGTCTTCATTGTAGACAGTGCAGATCCAGACACACATATTCCAGTGTGTCTCCATTAACTTCTTGGCACACTGTGCTTCACTCATGTTTCTGTTCATTAGGTGTTCTCCAGCTAGAAATTGTGGAACCGTCTTCAGAGAGTACATCAGCTTGCAAACTAGAGAAGCTGTCTTGTATACACCCTTCTCTTTTATGAACCAACCTGCTTGCCTTGCCCCCATCACAGCTGTATGGACTTGTCTGGCTTATATACATTCTTTAAAATTTTCACATTCTTATCAAGTTCCATGACAGCTAGCATGAACCTAGCCAGCCTTCTCATGTAAATGTTGATGTGAACATGCTGAAATGTGTTATGACCATGTTTTTCATATAAATTTACAAATGGCAGGATCATTCTTCACACACCTTGTAATGTTGGCCATGCTGCATGTTATAAATGATGCTGTGGTAGCCTTTAGAAGCAGTGGACGGGAAGGGTACAAGACTTGGAGCACTAGACTTGATCATATTGTTTACATGGACACATTTTTTCAATCCGATTGAATTTAATCAGATTTAAAGAACCCAAACCGAACTGTTTAAATGAGCATCCAATAAAGAGATCTGCGTTTGTTTCAGTGTTTACATGGTCCAGCCATTTAATTGTATTTTGACAAGTGCTGTGGTAGGAGCACCCACTAATAGATAAGTAATGCATTCATGAACAAAAACTGTCAACATTTCTGTGGCTTATTCCTGCAGCCTGAATTCGTGTTATTGCCAGTTAAGGTGTTGCCCTGGTTGCAGATCACCAGCCACATATATTAGTACAAGTGCAAAATTTGCTTTGAGAACAGTAGTGATGGTACAAGCAGTCCAAAATAATCACTGACAGCTTTTTCTTTTTAATGCTGAAATTCTGTTCTTGACATAGCACTTAACTGCACTCCATATAGCAACGCAACATTAAGCTGGATATATTATTAATAGAATTTTTTTTTTTTACACAAATATAAACAATTAAACGATTTAAAGATTTCAATGAAACGGTACGTGAATGGCAATTTTTATATAATTTTTGTAATCATTGGGCAAAAATCTATAAGAAACACTCAACAGTGTTCAGGAAGCAAAAACTTTGTTGTGCAGTGTTATCAGTATTTCTAAATAAAACCTGAATAATTTAGGATTACCACATTTATTGTAAAATTTACAGTATAGATAAATTCATAAATAACATTATTGAAAATGTAACTAATTACCATCTGGGATGATTTCATCCAGTTTCATCCAAACTTCCCTTCTCCATTGCCACACGTACTTTACTCATTTTTGCAAGCTGAAGTGTTCCCCCGGGCAGTTTAATATTCTCTGTGCACATGTACATCGTGACCAAGAAAGTCAGCTAACTGGTCAGCTTCATTTTCCTCAAGATTCAAAAGTTTGGACATTGTGGCATTGTGCTTCCTTAGCTTTGATGAGGACAGTGCCTTTAGGACATTTGTCACCGCATTGTTTTGCGAATGTATGGATGAAGTCTCTCCCTCGAAAGGCTTAACCTGTCCCTGGACATGCAAAAAGGAATGGATTTTCAAGTGAAACTCCACACTTCTCACATGTTTGTACAAGCAGGTCAAGAGCTGAAACCATTGATGGCTTTAATAAAACTGGAACTTTTTGGCTTCTTTTGCCTCGGATTTTAATACGAGTAAAATGGCTGCAGAGCTGTGTCTCCACCTTTGACAAATATATGGTAATACCTTCATGCAGCTTGCTTTGATCTTGTGAGGTAAAAGCTGTCACATGCATATGGTATACTTTACCTTCTCCTGTTAAAACGAATGACCTGTGCAAGGATGACTTTCACAAGATTAGAGTAAGCAGCTTTACTGGGATGAATTTGGAGGACTCTGTGCCTCTAGCGGTTTGGTTTCCAAGTGCAGGTGTAGTTGTTTCACATCATGTGTAAAGGGCAGCTGTTGTATGCTCAGGTTAGCTTCTTTTAATGTGTTTATTGCCCAAGCTGAGATGCATTTGTTCCATCTTGCTTAATGCACATTCCTGAATTTTTTTGCAGATCCTGCCCGATCATGATTTGCATCTATTAATGCATTCGATTCCACAATACTGCTTTTTTTTAAAGGTGTCCTAGTTTGAGTGCCAGCAATGGCAATGTCGTAAATATTACTTTCTTCATTATACACTTAGAAAAAAATCATGTTGGTTAAATTTAGAAACGAAACTTGAGAATGAATTTTAATCCAACTCAAAAATATATATATTAAGATATACAAGTTATATAACTTACAACGGTGTGCTGTTTAAATTTAATATTCAAAGTTAAAACAACTAATAACGTTAATTCAAGGAAGCTTACTTTACCTTGCCAGATCTACATGTATTTCCATGCTACTTTAGCTTACAACCAACTGTTATTTCAAGTTATCTGGACTATCATTTCTAAATTGTTTCTAAATATTCTGCATTTTATAAAATCTGAATGATTTTTTTTCTATAGAGAATTATGGCAAGTTGGTATGGAAAGAATTTACAAATGTGAAGTTTCAAAGTATAAAACATGATTCTTTGACTAAAATATTAACTTGTTAAATATTGAATAGGCTACATCATTTTGCGAGGTTCCTCCATATTAGATTAGATTCAACTTTATTGTCTGTTCCAATTCACCAAACCTGTTGATAAGAAAAGAAGTAAAATTTCAAGCATCAACGACAGTTAGATCATATTAGTATGTGAAACACAAAGCAATGGCATATTAACAAAACTTACTGTCCATCCACTTGAAGTGTAAATGATTAACGATACCTAAGTTAAACCTAAACAATATCTGAACATCCTCTATCCTTCATGAGATTTAAAATATAAACAAAATACATCATATATATATATATATATATATATACACTGCTCACAAAAATTAAAGGAACACTTTTTTTATTGGGCCTGGCATGAAA
>JBBJLR010140218.1:0-16390 GCA_037577145.1 Brachypetersius gabonensis | reverse complement strand
AGAACGTACTGTTTTGACGGTAGAGCAGTACGTTCTAACTCAAATGTAGTACCTAGTATGTAGTATGCGATTTTGGATGCAGCCTGTGTGAACAGCACGAAATTCTTCCTCTGCATTTAACCCACTCACCAAGTGAAGCAGGGGGCGCCCGGGGAGCAGTGTGAGGGGACGGTACCTTGCTCAGGGTACCTCAGAGGTGCCTAGTAGTCTTGGGAATCGAACCCAGACTTTCTGATCACAGGGTGAATGCCTTAACCACTACGCTACCAGCTGCCCAGCATACATTTTTGTTAAGGAGTTTAAAAAAAAACAAGGATTGGGTGTAGAGGTTTGTCTCTTATCCACACAGGGTCAAACGTATACATATCGAAACCCCCCCACTAATATTTGGTTAAATGTCTCTTCACAAGTTGCACCTGGGCCAGATGATTTTGGTAGACATCAAGAAGCTTCTGGCATTATTCTGGTGGGATATTTGACCACTCTTTTTGACAGAATTTCATCTAAACTTATTGGTTTCCTGGCACAGACCCAACTTTTAAGAAAAGTAAAAAAAAAAGCAAAAAAAAAAAAAAGGGGCTTTGAGAAGGCCATTCCAGAAGTTTAATGTTAACTTGTTCTATTCCTTCCAAAATGTGTGTTTGAGGTCGTTGTCCTGATGGGAGATCCAATTGTATGATTTTGATAATATATTGAACTGATAGATTTTGATGGTAACTTCAATTAACACTGGGCTTCAATGAGAAGAGGTCTGCATTTACTGTCCTGGGGCAGCTGGTGCTTAGTGGTTAGGGGGCTGGCTCTGCAGAAGGTACAGAAGGTAGTTTCATCACTGAGGTGCCCTTGAGCAAGGTACTGCTCCCCACACACTGCTCCCCGTTGGTGGCAGTTTCACTGGCCGTACTTATGTTCCTCTGGGCTTTCAGTAGAGAGCCTGGGTCAGAGGTGATGTGTCTTATTTGGTCTCAGTAATGACCCTTACAGACAACAATACTAGGAAAGCCCCCTTGTGGAAACAAAGCCTGTGCTCACCAATCACAAGGTTTAATTCACTCCATTTCTCTTATTAAGGTTAATGGAGAGAGGGGTTTCAGAAACTCACTCAGAAGGTGCTTGTCCTGCTCGCTGGGCTCCGAGGCATTCATATAGATGGAGATGGCATGATAGCTCCCATTCTTTTCTGCATGCAATACAGAAACATCGGTTACACATTGGTCAGCTTCCACCTGTGTGTATCAGCAAGCGTTACATAGTGCAGCCTTACAGTATAACAAAAGAGTCAGACGGTCTGAGATAAAAGGTGAAAAAAAGGTGCTGCTGTGAGGGACAGCAAATTGCATTTATTGTGCTCAGATTATTCTACCAATTACAGTGGCTGTTCTATTATAAATGCGGGGAGACAGTTATAGGCCATGGCTGTGTTTTATTTAACCATTTGGCTCAGCTTTGGTTTTTAGTGCCGTCTAACCATGAACACAGAGGCGAAGCTCTGTGATTAGTTATAATTGCCTGTGCATCCGAGGCCAACACAATGCACGTGTACCGCTAAGATACAGAGTTAAAGAGAAAGACAACTAGAGCCTCATTTCATCCACCATGTACACTTTTTTTCCGTCTATTATTAAGCCCACATTATTGCAGCTACCCCAGGCTATGGAAAATGGGTAAAGAAGAATGGGGGCTTGTGGTTCCCTTTAGAGCAAAACTACAGAAAAATGTCAGTACTCGAAAATCATTAGTGGACCTTCTTGTTTATTACGATTTTAGTCTACGGCTACGAGTACATTATAAATGAGCACCAACAAATACTGAAAACAGGCAAAATATATGTGGTGGGAAATTAAATGAGACTATTTGTGTCCAGTACTGCCTAATGCAATAACAGTGAATTCACCAGTATTTCTACAGCCTCATAGACAGGGTGCGCATTTTGCATACTGCTTACGTCTGTTCGGGCTTGCATACCACTTATATCAATCCCTGCTTATAGATAAGGCCATAGGCTCTTGTACTAACTATGATGGGGTCTTACTATGGTTCCGAGGTGGAGTAACGGCTACATTCGGTTCTTTAAAAAAAAAAACTGGTGAAAAAATATAAATATACATTTTGTCCATCGTCGTTTCAAGTCAAAGAAGCAATTGGTGCTGGCACTACATATAAGATAAGATTGATTAGTTCCACAAGTGGGAAATTTGCATTGCAAGGTAAGAGCAGCAAAACAATATAATATAAGCTATACTAAACAACAGTATAGTATGAAAACCCAAAATATACTATACAAATAATACAAAAATAGAAATACAGACGTGTGTGTGCAATATATAAATATATTCATAAAGCTATATAAATATATGTATGTATGTACACATTTTATGTATGTATATATGTACACAGTGTGTAGCAGCAAACATTGCTAAAAACAATAACACTGTACCAGACAAATTGCACATTTCACAAAGCAATATTTCACCCCAAAAATTGTACATGTTGCACCAGAGATCTTGCACACAAGATAAATACACAACTTATTCTCTCTTTCCCTTCCAACGATAACCAGGCCTCAACCCACATCTTGGACTGTCCCACCACCTCAAGCTGAACCCCAGCAAGGCTCCTCTTCATCAAAGGGTGTCCTTTCCCAAGCCACGACCTCATCGTTTCTGTTGGGAACTCGGTTATCGTTCCTTCTAAGAAGGTAAGAAATCTTGGTGATATGCTAGATGAAGATCTGTCTTTCCCACCACAGGTCTCTAGAACAAGCAGATTCCTTCTCTACAACATCAGAAGAATCCGTCAAAAGCCACAAAAGCTACACAGATTCTTGTCCAGTCCCTGGTCATTTCCAAACTGGACTACTGCAACTCTCTACTGGTTGGACTTCCACTGAAAGTAACCAAACCACTTCAGCTGATTCAGAATGCAGCTGCCAGGTTAGTGTTCAATGTTCCTAAGTTCACTCACACCACACCTTTACTAAGGAACCTCCACTGGCTTCCTGTGGTCACCTGCATTAAGTTCAAATCCTTAACACTTGCTTTCAAGGCCAAGAATGGACTTGTACCCCCATACATAACAACATTGATCAAACTATGTGTAATTTCTCGTCCTCTCAGGGCTCGTCTCCAGCCTCTGCTGCTCAGAAGAAGAGACATGCGTCAAGACTCTTCTCAGTCTTGGCCACCCAGTGGTGGAACAAACACCCTTTTCCAATCAGATCTGCAGAGTCCTCCACTGTCTTCAAGTGTCGCCTGAAGACCCACCTCTTCAAGGAGCATCTTGACGACTAACTCAGTCTCTCAAAAAACCTTCCTTACTCGTCTCTTAACCTCTTGTCTTAACTTGCGTTGTTCAGATATTGTTTGGCAGGTGTTGGTTAGGTATTCTTTGACAGATGTTGTATAGGTGCACAGAATGTACAGTATTTCAGTTCAATTTGACCACTGATATGTGTCGCTCTGGATAAGAATGTCAGCTAAATGCCATAAAGGTAAATGGAAATAAATATTGCACCCAAGATCAATATTGCACATAAGGTAAAAATAAGAGGAACTTCAACTTATCAGTCTATGGTGTTTGGATGTGTGTGGTCAACTGCAAGATGTTGGTTGTAAAGACCTTCAGAATCTCTTCTTGACACGCTGTGGGTGAAGCAGCAGCCTGTCACTGAAACCTTACTATATACAAGAGTGTAAGTGATCTGTCTGAATGAAGAGCAGTATGAGAGATTTCAAAGAAAGCACTGAACACCAAACATCTACCCAATAGGTAGCCCCTTCGAGAAGACAGAACATGAGACAGGAGGAGAAGAAAGACGAGAAGAAAAAGAAGAAAAAAAGAGCAGGGGGTAAGGGTGGTCTAGGATTAAACTGTCAGAAAATAGGAGATAGGATACACTGTGGGCATCATCACAGTGGCACAAGCCTCTTTAACAAGCATAGAGGATTGAGAAATGACAGTAACAGGAAAAATGCTTAAAACAGACTGTTATGAGAGGGCTGTCCGTTGGTTGCAGATTAGATTACATCAAATACCCCCAAAGTTTTATTGTCGTCTGCAGATTTTCACACCAAACATCTACCCAACAGGTGGCCCATGTTATCAGTCCCATTCCATCTGTCAGTGAAAAGTTGTGTGCACGGAGCAGCTCTCACCCAATACCTTCATAGATCCTCCAGAGCCCCGCGTGAGACCTCGTGAACTCCCAGCTCGAGTTCCCAGTTTGGTCAAGGTCGATGATGTACCAGTACTCGCTGCCGATGGCAACGGCCAGGAGAGCAAAGCTCAGCAAGCCGGACAGTCCGGCAGCCACGACCACCGTGCCGAAGTTCATCTCAGACAGGTCCACCACGACCACCACGGCTGCTGTGTGTTCTGTGGGTCGGATTCTGTCCGTGCCACGGCTGGACGAGCTGGTCTCTCGGTGAGATGGGAGGAAAATCCACGGCGAGAGAGCAGGAGTGTTACTTTAAAGCCACACACACATACACACACACCAGCGTGGCTCGAAACCTAAATGCTGAGGTGAGAGCAGCTCCTGCACACAGCATATTCAACTCAAAAACCCTGACTTTCACCCTCACAACCCCCCAGACTGAGAGCAGCCTGACAGCTGAGGGTCCTCAGCTTGTCCAGGGTCAGGAGATGAAGTGGAGAAGACAAAGAACCTAAACTTTCAGCACATAAAGCCCATGGGCTGCTTCACTGAGCAGCTTTCACCGCTCGCTTCACCGCCTGCAGCAATTTGTTGGACTGATAGTGCCCGTTAAAGGTGAGGGACACTGGTGGTCTTCCATAAATCAATTCAAAATGAGTGTGGGAGGGGGTGGTTTGGGGGGAATAGGGGGAGGCAAAGGAGTTGAAGAAAAATAAGACAAATGGAGATGAGCAGGAGGAAGTAAAGAAGAGGGGTTGGAGAAGGAAGAGAATAAGCAGAGGAATAAAAAGAAGAAGAGAAGAAGGGAGAGGAAGGACAAGGAGGAGGCGGAGGAGGAGAGAGAAGAAGAGAAGGAGGATGAGTTGGAGATGGAGAATTAAAAGAAGGGGAGGTAATGGAAGAGAAAAAGAAGAAAAAATGAAGGAGGAGCAGGTGTTAACGGTGGACTACGTTAAAAATGTCAGAAAGTAAGAGATGCCGATTACACAAGCCTCTTTAACAACCCACCTGTATCACCTGTATGGGATGGAGAAATGACGGTCAGTAACAGGAGAAAAAGCTTCTCTGTCTTGAAACAGCTATGAAACAGACTGGAGAGGGCTTTCTAGTGGTTATAGAATTAAATTACATAATTTCCTCCACAAAGGTGTACCGTAAATTGCAGATCTACTGGAGCACTGTATTAGTTTACGGACTACAGCGCCATGAGGGTACAACCAGGAAAACTTTACCCACACAAATGCAAGGGTGAGCTATGGGATGGCCTACATGGACAAAAGTACTGGGACGCCTGACCCTTACACCGAAAGGGACTTTAATGACATTGCATTCAAATACAAAGACTTTAATATGGATCTGGTCTCCCTTTGCAGCTATAATAGCTTCCACTCTTCTTGGAAGGCTTTCTACAAGATTACAAGATTTTGGAGTGTTCACCCCAAAAGTGTTGGGAGGGATGAAAGTCGTCATGTTCTTCCACACCAAACTCATCCAACCATGTCTTTATAGAGCTGGCTTTGTGCACAGCCATGCTGGAATAGAAAAGGTTCTTCCCCCCAAACTGAATCTACAAAGTTGGAAGCATGGTGTTGTCCAAAATGTCTTAGTATGTTGAGTGTGGTCTACTGGTTAACACTCCCTACTGTGAAAGGCAAATTCTTGGGTTCAAATCGAACTCTGAATAGATTTTGTGTAGCTTGTGGCCTCTTGGTTATGGAGCTTGAATCCCAGAACTGCTGATGGCACCACTGAGGTACCCTTGAACCACTGACAGCTCCCCACTGGTACAGGATGCAGAGGACTCCGTTTCCTCTTATACTATTCTATTAATATAGTTTTAAAAATGCCCCAGTTAGTGTAATACACACTAATAAGTATATACTATGTACTGATCTTAATATGAGTTTGGCAGAGCAGTACACTAAAATATTAACAGGTTTCTTACTGACTAAAAGAGAGTGTTGCTATGCTAATGTACATCATACTAAACTAAAAGCTGAAAGAGACTTTTTTGACACGTCTCTAAATGGAACTAAACTGGTTTCTAATGCTTACCATACTGCTATAAGATGGCATCTTAGAGAGCTCCTCCTCTTTCAGTTTTGTACATAACTGTGGATGTTTGAGTGTACTCAACGTTAACAATGCAACGATAAAATGAAATGTGCACTATTGAGACTCTGATGCACACACTTAGAGCAATTATATAAATAGAAATAAACACATTACTGCAGCACATTGTGATGTTATTTTCACCCCAACTGTTAGATTTTCTCCCACTGTTCCTTCGAATCCCCAAAAGTGTCCTAGGAAAACCAATGAGTAAGTATTTAAAGACAAACACTAAGTCAATAACAATGTTCTTAAAAGCAGTTCTCAAAAAGCATGTTCAAGAAACTGATACTTTTAAGGACAATTTGGGTTTTTTTTTTATATGTAAACTATAAGCTGTCATATAGGACATCATGGTACCACCTGTTAACTATTACAGTGTGTGATGGTCACCCACACCCCCCCCCCCCCACACCCCCATCCCCACACACACACCCACCCACACAAAAATTCCTTGTTTTTTCTGAATAATACACAATTGTAAGTCTGTAATTTGGGGAAAACATTTAAAAGGATTACTTTCCTTAAGATGGATCTCCATGAGTTTTATCAAAACCCTGAAAATAAATGTTATGCGCCCCATACGGTGCTCAGTTCACCCATAAAACATACTGTCTCCAGTATCAAGGGTTAAGAATTCTCATTTGCAGAAATGTGCTTCAATAAACCGACTGAAGAGCTACCATTATCGTAAAAACCACAGTGAGCCCATAATTCAAAGTTATGCCCCAATATTTATTGGAGTAATATATGACAAAAATAATGAAAACATTAAAATCAGACACGACAAAGAAAAAAGAGAAAAGGGAACACTGTGGATCAAGGTCATTGAACAAAATGCTGGACCAATGAGAAGTGCAAGTCTACCCATGCTTTAGCACAGAGGTTGTTACAATACTTGTAAAAGAAACTCCAGTAAAAGACTCAGAATGAACAGAGTCCATTGTTAGGACTACCAGAATAAATTTAGAGCGATGAAAAAGAGCATGTTTGGGGAAGTGAAGAACACGAGAAATAGAAATGGCTTTGATGCACTGCAGGCCAGAGACAAGTAGAACATGCAGAAAGTGCTTTAGGCGTCTAATAGCCACCTCATTAGAACCTATCCAGGAAAAGGGTCAGGTCTCAAATCCAGTCTTCACAAGCTCTGCAGCAATATCTGAAAACATCTGTGGTGCAGGTTTGGTGTTACTTTGGAAATAAAGACTATGAAGGAGCAGACATGACAAAAAAAATGCAAGATCAGCCCAGATCTTCATGCTACTTTCATCACATGGCTACCTAAGGACAAGCCTGTAAGGAACAAGTATAGCTTTATCCTTCCATGGCCATTTTGATAATGTCACCTCTTTTTGACTTAGCAGACTCTTCAAATTTCTCAATAACTTGATTGCAGGTCTTTTTCTGAAAAAGGAGAAGGATCAGATGTTACAAAAAAAAAATATCAGATGAAGTAGAGAGGGAAAAAAAGAAAATATACCCAGAAAAGTACTACTTGGCATACAGAACGTGATTGATGAGGATTAGAATAAGTCTTGACGTCTGACAGCAAGCAGGGTTACCACTGAATCAAAGACCCCAAAACCTTGAAATTGTTGGAAAAATGAACTGCAAGCTCAGGGCAGCAGTAGACAGTGGTCATCACTTTTCTAATGGTCCACAAACTGTCATTGTTCCAGTCCCTTCCTGCAGTATTGAGCATGGATTATACATGGTAATACATTTCACTGGCAAAATCCTGTGGAAAAAATATCCCATCACCTTTTTCCTAGTAACAACCATCTTTAGTACAGCGACTCAGGAAAACGTTTCTCTGACTTGAAGCAGTTCTAAAAAGACTAGAGTGAGAGTGAATGCGTTCCATTGACTGTATGACTGACTCACCTCTGGACTACCGAGTGACATGTCCTAATTGTATTTCAATTACAATTATATTATCATGGACATTTATGAAAACAAACTATTTGGTATATTATGTCCCTGAACATTCGCAGCCCTAAGAAAACATGATGCCAAATAACAAAAATCTGTAGACTTTCCTTTAATCCAGCACACGTTTGACTTGGGGATATAACCTATAACCATTTTTCATGCATTATGACTAAATAAACAGGCAAAAAACCATAAAACATTTTAAGATGGGCAGGCGTTATAAAGCCAGCGACACCGAATCTTACTGATACCCGTAAAAGACCATAACACTTCAGGTTTCTTAATAACCACTGACAGCACTCGTAACACCCTGGGAGTTCAATCTGCTCTGCTTATCATTTCCACCTCTCTACACAACTTCACAGCACTCTAAAGTTTATACACCAACAGTCCCAGTCCCAAGGAGATCACGGCACATTGTATATTTAAACTTTTCAACATTCTGTGCCAGTAGTACCACATGTGAAAACTGCCACTAAACTAAGTACAATTATTTTTATTCAACATATCACCAATCCAATTAACAGCACAAAATGACACTTTGTGATAAAACATGCAATTGGTAAATACTAACAATATCCACAACATGCTCAGAAGAGCATGATCTGTACTGTGCAAGGATAAAACACCATGTCAGCATCTATAACCCAACATACAAACAGTATAAAATGTTTCATAAGAGCATGTGGTGCATTTATGTTATTTTAACTAAAAATACACTTATGGCCATATTACCCCATCACTGTAGTTATTTCCAGGCAATTTCTAACAGATGTGTCTAGTTATGCCATTTACACTGATCACAGCTACCAGGGCAAATACACTCATCAGCCATCCACTAAAACCACCTGTCTAATATTAGAAAGGTCCTGATCATGTCACCTAAACAGCTGTGACCCATTAAAGTACAGACTCCGTGTCGACCTCAATTGATTCCAACACAGATCCAACTTCATCAAATCGAGATCTTTGGAATTTGGAGGCCCAGTCAACACTTTAAGCTCTTGTCCCTTTCTTCTAATTATTCCTTAACAACTTATAAAAACTATACCTTACACAGGCAGAATGCAATACTGCAAAAAAAAAAACATCTTCTGTACAACCCTTCTTCCATCCATTTTACTCTCTACTGAAGTTAATCTCATGTACAAAATGTCTTCACTTCATTTGCATGCTGCCCAGAATTATTTGCAAGACTACAAAGAAAATCAACATTATAATCTTTACATGTGGTGTTAAAAATATACGCATGTGTGGTTAATTAGATAGTGATGTTCCGTTTGTATATAATTAAGTGCAATCTTCTCTTCTTTATACATTTTTGATCTAAGCATAGATTACAATGGCAGTACAGAGAATGAATAAAGGCAAAGCCCAAACAGAAAAAGAAAAATCCAGGCACATTCACTGTGGCAACCAGAAAATAAATAAGCATGAAATGAATATCAGAGGCAAAAAAGCAAATCCTTTAAGTAGATTTTCCTGTGAGGGCTGATTCATACTAGTTTGTCCAGTACAGGCCAAATCAACCCTGAATCTTTTGTCATGTTCCTGAACAAGCTTTGCAGTGTGGCAGGGTGCGTTATCCTGCAGAAAGAAGCCACGATCAGTAGGGACTACCACTGCCATGGAAGGGTGTACTTGATCTGCAACAATGTTTAGGTAGGAGGTACGTGTCAAGGTGACATCCACATGAATTCAAGAGCCTCAGATTTCCCAGCAAAACATTGGCCAGAGCATTAACCACTGGGTTTTCTTCTTGCAAAAAAGAGATAATTCCCCAGGTGAATGATACACACACACACACACACAAGGAAACATGAGGTGTGCATTGCAGATGCTGTCAGCTGTGGACTGGGGTCAGTGTGGGCACTCCGTCCGGTCTGCAGCACTGCAACCCCATACACAACAAACTGCAATACACCATGTATTCTGACACTCTTTCATCACAGCCCAGCATGAACTACTTCAGCAATTTGTGCTACAGTAGCTCTTATATGGGATCAGACCAGACAGATTAGTCTTCATTCCCGTCACACATGACCCGGCCGCCATTTAGACCACTTTTCTTAGGTCAACCACAGCATACCAGGAACACCCCACAATAACTTGTTTGGGAGTCAGTAATCTAGCCATCACAGTTTGGTCCTTGTCAGAGTCGCTCAGACCCCTATGCTTGCCATGTTACTCCTCCTTTTATCACCACCCTCAAGTAAACTTCCAATAAATTCCACACCTTTATAAAGTGCCGTTGTAACAAGGAAATCAAAGTCATTCATTTCATATAGCTACAAAATTACAGCATATGAGAGACGAAGTGAAGTAGGCTAGAGTAGACAACAAAACTTGAAATCGTCTCCAAGTCTCGTGGTGCAGGTTTTGTGTAGCGTTAAATGACTTGGCTGATACGTGTTGAGCCTTTTTAGGAAGAAACCAAGATAAGAACTTCAAAACAGACTGTAATTGAAAAGCAGGTCATTTTGAAGATGAATTACGGAGGAGGCACTGCAGAGCATCATCTGTATAGAACTTCTTGAGGGTGAAAAAAAGAATAATTAAATTGTTACAAAGCATGTAGTTCGTTTTTTTAGGACAGACAATGACTTTAAACAAAGAAAAACTCTAAAACGGCAGCAAAAGAAATCACAGCCAAGATGCCCAGCTAAGAGGTGAAAGTCAGAGCGAGAGAGAGAGAGAGAGCAAGAGAGAGAGCTCCAGATCTGGGAAAGTCAACACCTTTGTCCTCAAACTATTCAGGGTATTTATTTGCCAAGGTAAGAGGAAAGATACTTTACATGTAATTTCTCTCATTTTGATGTATTGTCAGAGAGAGAAAAGAGAGAGAAGTCAGAAGACAGAAGGAGAGAGGAGGAGGAGAGAGCTCCAGATCTGGGAAAAGCTATTCTGGGTATTTATTTGCCATGGTAAGAGGAAGGATACTTTACATGTACAGTCAAGCCAGATAAACAGCTACTATATCAACACATCTTACTCACAATCTGACATTTCTGTCTCTCTTTCTGAAGTTTCAGAAATTCTTCGACTGTGAGCTCCTCCACAGCTTTTTTGAGCAGAATGAAATGACATGTTGGAGAGTGAGACTTGTGTTCCTTCCTAAAAGGAGATAATTTAACAGGTATTAGCTATGAAATCCCACTTCTCTTCGTCACTTGACATCCCCTTAATTCACCACTTACACAGGATCATCTTGAGGCTCCCAGCCCTCTAGCTCTTTGTAGCAGAAGAAGCATTGGACAACATCTGGACTGTTATCAGTGGGAGTGTGGATAAAACCAGCCTGAGCCATCTGCAAGTCACAGAGAAAACGGAATTCAGTTGCTTGCTTATTGGAATATACAGAACTAAAGAAGTTGACCACATCAACATAAATGACCATGAATTCTGTTAAGTTTCTCTTTTTTCTGTGTGTGTGTGTGTGTGTGTGTGTGTGTGAGGGTGAGTGTGTATGTGTGTGTGAGAGAGAGAGAGAGAGAAAGAAAGAGAGAGAGAGAAAGAAAGTGAGTGTGTTGAGATTCAACTTAGCATATGAATGGCTAAATAATAGCAGCAGTAAAAAAAAAACTTGTTTGGACAAAGAAGCTGATGTTTTGATGCTTTCTGGGACAACTGATCGAGGACAACATATTTAATATTGAATTTGTTGGCTTCATATCTAAAAATCTCCTTTCTGCAATGTGGATTTTGGTTCACTATTATTACTAAAACTGTTATTTTTGTTATTAGATGTGATCGCTCACTGCCCTAAAACGATTAATTTAAAGCTTATGCATATTTGCATGACCGGTTCAGAAAAGCATAAGGTAAAAGGCATTTTCTAAAGGTATTTCGTTTCTTGGTTTGCGATTATGAAGCAGGAGCAGTTATCTGAAACTAGCAGGGTGTCTACTCTTTAAATGAGAATCAGCCATGATTGGATTCTCTAGCTGGACAGTCCAAAATATTGTTCCCTATCCGAAAAATGGTTCAATGAGCCGGGGAGGAGCGTCCAAAGGAGTGGACCGGGGATCATGGAGGATCTGGAGAGATTCTCTATTGAGGAGTAGTCTCAGGCCACTTGCTTGTATTTTTCCAGGTACAGGAAGCGTAACAGGAGAAGATTAATTGTTTTTATGGTAGCGAGAGAGAGAAAGATAAACTGAGAGGAGAGACAGAGAAAAACGCAGAGACCGAGGGAGAGACACACGGTCAGACAGACAGCGAGCGAGAGAGAGAGACAGACAGAGTACTACTTATCCAAACTGCTATTTGACAGGAATACCCTATGTTGACAGGTACTGACGATTAACCAGTGTTAGATTTTTCTTCATAAAATAAAAAAATTGAAAACAAACATCTCAGTCTGTTGTCAATTATTTCGCTGTGTTTGTAAGGTTTGTCTGTCAAGACTTACATTTTCAGACGTGCAGGCGCAGTCTTCCTCAAACGGCCATCCGGAATAAGTGGCGAGTCTGTTCGTGTAAAAGTATAACCTAAAATGCTCGTCGTTCACGGGCTCCATTTTTTTAGTAATAACAAAAGTTATTACTAAAAATGTGTTGTGTGTAGCAAACTTGGTAAACAAACTGTGTCTGTTTGAATTCGGCCCGCTAGCCTGACGTGCCTTTTCATTGGTGGAAAAAACTACGTCATCACGCAAAGGCCCACGTTGGTTTTCTGTATGTTGGAACACATTAAATAATAATAATAATAATAATAATAATAATAATAATAATAATGAGATTACATATCTGAATATGTATGTGTATTCTGTATATTGCACTATGAACAATAATAAATGAAGCATATATCATAAGGTATATCATGTTTTGAAAGTGAAAAATGGCAATGAGAGAGACTCAAATTTTTGGTTAGGGGGGTGGGAGAGGTGGGAATGTGTGAGGTGATGGGGGTGAGTCAGAAGTTCAAAAGAAGGACAGCTTTAGGAAGAAAGGTGGCCCACCTCCTCTGTGTCCTGCAGCCGGAGCATCAGATCATGCATTTGGAGGGGAGCCGCTCAGAGGCAGAATTCAGAGGATGTGAGGGGTCTTTAATGATTCTGAGTGCTAAACTGTGTGTCTGCTGGTCACATGTGTGTGATAAGGATCTCACAGGCAGTCCAACAATCTTACAGCACACACTGACGGTGCTCTGTAGCCGGTTTTTGTGCTGCATGGTGGTGGAATAGAACCAGCATATAACAGAATGAGAAGACACTCTCTGTGAAGGAGTAGTAAAATGACAGTAAAATATCTTTCCTGGCCTCAAAGGAACTGAACTTCCTAAGAAGGTATTGATACTGATGACACTTTCTGATAATCTCCTCAGTGTTGGAGCAGAATTTCAGCAGGTGGTTGAAGATGGTGCCCAGATATTCATACTTCTCGACTAGCTCCACTGGCTTCTCATGAATGAAGGTGGCAACTTTAGACATTTTCATACATCTCATTTTTTAAAGTTTGATCAAGCTCACTGCGCCATCCTATGGTCATGTCGAGAAAATAATAGTGTTTTGAGAGTTTTTCCGCTAGTGATTAGGAAAACATACAGAGAAAATGTAACGTCCCGTGGCCTTACATATTTTTTTGAACATTTTATTGAACAGCCCCTGTAGTGTACAAGCATATTTAAATGAACAGAGAGAGCATATTAACAGTTTATGTTGGCTCATACTCCCTTTTGATTCCAAACGCTGGATCCAGCTGCCAGCATACATTCAAGTGAAGGCCATTTATGTATCTGAAGGCTACGTGTTCATGAGGTTTCAAATTACTCCATAGGATGTTACACAATACACTATAAGAACAAAGGTATTAAGACACACATGATTTTCAGAGTTTGGGCTGGACCCCTAACTTCCAGTGAAAGGCAATCTTAATGCTTCAACGCCCCAAAACATTTTGGACAACACCATGCTTCCACCTTTGTGGACACAGTTTGGGGGAAGAACCTTTTCTATTCCAGCATGACTGTGTCCCAGTGCACAAAGCAAGATCCATGGTTGGATGAGTTTGGAAAAACTTAGAGTCCCTACCTTGATACCATCAAACACAGAATGAATGGGCACAAAGTCCCACAGAATCTCCAAAGTCTTGTGGAAAGCCTGTTTTAACGGCAAAGGGGGACCAAATGTATTTGAATGCAATGTCATTAAAGTCCCCATTAGTGTAATGGCCAGCTGTCCCAATACTTTTGTTCATATAATGTATAAGTTAAAGTAGGTGTTTAAGGGGAGAATCACCAAACTGTTCTCCATCAGTCCTCCAAGACCAGAGGCATCCCTGTCGCAGAAGAACCACCTGTGGATCCATGAAGTATCTTTCGGAATCACAGTGTTGCCCCATTCCCACATTTGTATCAACTGCCTATTTACCTTCTGAAAAATGAAGGTTCCTAAATGTGTGTGGTTTTAGCAAAGATTGTTTGATGTGTACCCTTTACGCAGAGGTTTTTTAAACTAAAAAGATTTTGCTGACTCTCTTTTTTTTTAGAAAAACTATCCATCTTGACATTTATCAGACGCTTTTATCCAAAGCAACTTCCAATCCCTAACTACAGGGGGCAGTCTCTCCCTGGAGCAACTTGGGGTTAAGGGTCTTGCTCAGGGACCCAGTGGTGGTGCTGAAGGTAAGATTCGAACCCCTGACCTTTTGTTCCACCAGCAAGTATCCTACCCACTGAGCTACCGCCACCCGCTAACCTCCAAAGAACTGTTTCAGGAGCCTTTATTCTAAGAGTCTATTGTCGTAAGAAGTAGTGGCCACAGATTGTGGTCCAGCATCTGAATGTGCTTTGAGAAGTCCTGTGCAGAGAAGAGAAGGGACTCATCTTGTTTCAACACATAGTGATTTCAGTTTGTATTCCTTGCTCACATAAATATGGATACACAGATCTTTATTGCTGAGTCATAGTAACCAAACTCAAACCTCAGATTGAGAGACCGGAGTGTGGTTCTGACTCTGAGAGGGAGGGTCATGGTGTCTGTGATGCTTTTGTAGGGATTTGGATTTTTCTGTAATTAGACAGAAAATGTGCTGGATTAGCAGTCAAGACCCAAGTAAGCAAATCCTAACCCAGGTTTTTCTGCCGATGTCTTTAAACAAGGCTTTTCTGTCCATCCCCACCCAGCAGCTTCGTCCAGTGAAGACCTCGAAACAGCCAGGATGGTCAGAATATGACTGGTGAGTTGCTGTAGGTCAATTTTTTGTGCTGTATTGGATTTTCATTCAAATTTGTGAAACATCATACAGTCACATTTACTTCCAGCCAAAGAAAGAATGCAAAAGATTAGCATATTTAAATCTGTGTGAAATGTTTGCTAACAGCTCAGCCAGTGCAAGTGTGAACACTTCCATGCTAAACCATGAACGTCATTTCAATTTATTGCTGTGTTTAACACAGAATAAAACTAACCATAAAATAGAAAGCTGCTCATATTATGTTCTTTTCTTTAAAATGTATTCAGTGCATTAACATTAAATTCTGCATAAACTGTAAACAAATGAAAGTACACTCAAATACATTTTTCTTTCACACAGGATGTTTTTCATTGTCTGCACTACTGCTTCAACATTGGTAGTAATTTTTTACTTATGATGATATTCATAGCACTGGGTGCCCAGGCTTAAGAATCAGTCCTTCTATTAAACACTGTAATTATGAAAAATGCAGAAACTTTTGCTTATTCATATTGCTTAAACCATGAAAGTGAAAGTCGTGAGCAATAATCCAGATGCTGACCGACAGAACGAAAAGAAAGGGAAGAACTAAGTATTTACACCAAAAAAAATAGAACAAATAGACAAATATAAGTACATTTATTGGCAGCAAACAAGAATATGTTGTTATTTTTCCGAAGATGTTAGTCCATCATTTCTATGTATTGCTGTGTTTAACATATTAGAATAAAACTAACCATAAAATAGAAAGCTGCCCATGATTTTTACATAGGTCATATTATGTCCTTTTCTTCCTTCAAAATGTTAAGTCCCTCAAACAAATAGTTGTTTCTGTGGTGAAATTGAATCAAAATCGACTAAAGCGGGCTTTATGTCAAGTGACATTGGAATTAGCCTTTAGGTTTGTGTCAGTTGTCATGAAAGGTACATTTACATTAACGGTATTTGGCTGACGCTCTTATCCAGAGCGACGTACATCAGTGCTTAAGAAGTCCACGACTGTTTCTTACCTGGA